>CAUYQV010131563.1:0-34502 GCA_963574575.1 Galagoides demidoff
TGGGCTTAAGCATTCTTGCCTCAGCCTCCCAAGTAGCTGGGACTATAGGCAACTGCCACAATGCCCAGCTATGTTGCTATTGTTGTTGTTGTTGTTGCAATTGTTTAGCTGGCCCGGGCCAGATTTGAACCTGTGAGCCTCCGTGTATGTAACTAGTGCCGTAACCACTGTGCTACAGGTGCTGAACCTATACATATATATATATATACTTTTTTTTTTTTGAGACAGAGCCTCAGGCTATACCCCTGGGTAGAGTGCTATGGCATCACAGCTCACAGCAACCTCCAACTCCTGGGCTCAAGCGAGTCTCCTGCCTCAGCCTCCCAAGTAGCTGGGACCACAGGTGCCCACCACAACGCCTGACTATTTTTTGGTTGCAGCTGTCATTGTTGTTTGGTGGCCTGGGCTGGATTTGAACCCGTCACCTTAGGTGTATGTGGCTGGCGTCTTAGCCACTTGAGCCACAGGTGCCAAGCCTACTTATATATTTTTAATTGACAAGTAATTGTATATATTATGTGGTGACGTGATGTTTTGATATATGTGTTACATTGTGGAATGATTAAGTCAAGCTTATTATTATTAACATATTAATCACCTCAACTACTTATCTTGTTTTGTAGTAAGAACATTTAAAATCTACTCTTTTAGCTATTTGGGGTTTTTTTTGTTTGTTTGTTTTCTTTTGAGACACAGTCTCACTCTGTCACCCTAGGTAGAATGAGTGCTATGGCATCATCATACCTCACAGCAACCTTGAATTCCTGGGCTCAAATGATCCTCCTGCCTCAGCTTTTGTATTTTTAATAAAGATGAGATCTCATGCTCCCTGAGGCTGGTCTCAAACTCCTGAGCTCAAGCTATCCACCCACCTCAGCCTCCCAGAGATCTAGGATTACAGGCATGAGCCACTGTGCTGGCCTATATTTTCATTTTTATGACTACAGTCACATTAATTAAAACAGTTCTCTCGTTATTATAATATTGACCTGACCTCTTTTAGCCATTCTGAAACATGCATTATTACATGTATAGTCTCCATTCTGTGTGATAGATCACTAAAACTTATTCCTCCTTTCTAACTGGGACTTTGTACACTTTGTCCAACATCACCTTTCTCTCCATCTCTCTCCCCCAACTTTTGCTACTCTCTCCTGTGAGTGCGACTTTTTAAGACTCTCTATATAAGGTGATCATGTAGTGTCTGTCTTTCTGAGCCTGGCTTATTTCACTTAACATGATGTCCTCCAGGTTCATCCATGGTGTTAACAAATGACAAGATTTTCTTTCTTTCTTTTTTTTTTTAAGAGGCAGAGTCTCACTTTGTTGCCCTTGGTAGAGTGATGTCACAGCTCACAGCAACCTCTATCTCTTGTGCTTAGGCGATTCTCTTGCCTCAGCCTCCTGAGTAGCTAGGACTACAGGTACCCACTACAACGTCCGGCTATTTTTTTGTTGTTGTTGCAGTTTGGCCGGGGCCTGGTTTGAACCTGCCACCCTTGGTATATGGGGCCGGCACCCTACTCACTGAGCCACAGGCACCGCCCTGCCCAGCTGGTTTTTTTTTTTTTTTTTGCAGTTGTTACTGTTTTATCTGGCCCAGGCTGAGCTCGAACCCACCAGCCTTGGTATATGTGGTTGGCACCATAGCCACTGTGTTATGGGCGCTGAGCCAAGATTTTCTTCTTCTTTAAAGCTGCATAGTAGGGCCAGGCACAGTGGCTGCCATCTATAATCCTAGCTCTCTGGGAAGCCAAGGCAGGTGGATTGCTTGCACTCAGGAGTTCGAGACCTGCCTGAGCTCAGGAGTTTGAGACCAGCCTGAGTGAGACCCTGTCTCTAAAAATAGCCATGTGCTATGGCAAGTGCCTATAGTCCCAGCTACTTGGGAGGCTGAGGCAAGAGAGAATCACTTGAGCCCACGAGTTTGAGTTTGCTGTGAGCTGTGACGTCAGGCACTCTATTGAGGGTAACAAAGTGAGACTGTCTCAAAAAAAAAAAAAAGAAAGAAAGAAAAGAAAGCTGCATGGTATGCCATTATGTATATAAATATACATCATATTTTCTTTATCCATCGATCCATTGGTGGACACTTAGGTTGTTTTGGTATCTTGGCTATTATGAATAATTCTGCAATGAATGTGGGTGTGCAGCTATCTCTTCAGTGCACTAACTTCAATGGCTTTTCTTTCTTTTTCTTTTCTTTCTTTTTTTTTTTTTTTTTTTGAGATAGAGTCTCAAGCTGTCACACTGGGTAGAGTGCCATGGCATCACATCTCACAGCAACCTCAAACTCTTGGGCTTAAGCCATTCTCTTGCCTCAGCCTCTCAAGTAGCTGGGACTACAGGCACCCCCACAATGCCCAGCTATTTTTTTGTTGTAGTTGTCATTGCTGTTTGGCAGGCCCAGGCTGGGTTCAAACCCACCAGCTCTGGTGTATGTGGTTGGCTCCCTAGCTGCTGAGCTACAGGCGCCAAGCCTCAATGGCTTTTCTTAAGGACTTCAAAAGTTTTGTTAAGACCAGTAAAGCAGACAGAGACACTGACAACTTTGATTCTTACAGCAGGATTGGCTAGTGAACAAAACTTACTCTGAAGGCCAGACAAGAGCACTTGGAAAAGGTATCAACTTAATATTACAAAATAAGAATCTTCATATTTGAATTCTATTCTGTAGAGGTCTTTTTCCTTTCCTACAAATTTTCTGCTTAACATTTAATGATGGGAAACAATAAAATTAGTTTTTTCTTCTGAAAGAAAACAAAGAGAGGAGGGAAGGAAGCAAGGATGGAAAGAGAAATGGAAGAAGAAAAAAGCCAAGGTTTTTTTAAATGATGTTAATCTATGTCATTTTAAAAATAGAAACTAAACAACTGTGAGAATTATGGATACAGAACTGCATATATAATACTGAAAATGTAAAAATTATATGACTGACATAAATGTGTAGATAATAGATCGCAAAGGAGGTTTTAGGAGAAGAGAACAAATTTCACACCACTCCCCTATTTAAAGCCCCCCAACGACTTCCTATTGCTATTGGAACAAAATCGTAACTCCTTGCCAAGTGAATGAGACTCTCCACTCTCTGATGCATGGCCTCCTGGGTCTCTACGCTTTGCACTGGCCAACTCTAGTCCTGAGGTATGCCTGCCTCTGAGCACAAATGCTGTCTCCTCCTTCTGCCTGGACTGCTCTGTCCCCAGAGGTCCACCCAACTGAATGCTTTGATCATTCAAATTTCATGTCCAGTATTACTTCCCCAGACTTTCTCTGGTCCCTCAACTGAACCAGCCACCCTACCGCTCCCTAACCCATCTCAAACCAGTCTCTATCACTAAACACTGTTGTATTTTCTTCATAAACAAAATACAAAAATATCTCATTTATTGTATATTTACTTTTTTTTTTTACCCTCACCCCCAAATGCCCACACACACACACACACCCCTCACAAGGGCCAGGATACCACCAGTCCTACCTTGACATAAAGTATCTGATATATTTTTGTTGCATGAACAAATGAAGGAACAAAAAAGTCTGTCATAGTATTGTTTGAAGAGACATCACATCATCTAAGGATGAAATACATGGCTGAAGAAACGGAAGCATGATAACATGCTTCTTCATGTTTTCTATGTTTTTTTTTCTTTAAAGTCATTAATTAGCAACTATTATTTTGTCATGTGAAAAGACATTTTTCTAAAAGTAAACAATTCCTTCAGCTGTATTTTGACTTTTTTTTTCTGTTAAATATCAATACAGGCCAGGTGCAGCTGTTCACACCTGAAGTCCCAGCATTTTGGAAGGCCAAGGTGGGAGGATTGCTTAAGGCCAGGAGTTCGAGGACTCAGTGAGCTGTAATCGCATCCCTGCACCCTAGCCTGGGCAACAAGTTTGGACTCAAGATGTTAGGAGCACATCAGACAATTAAACTTTCAGTTCAAGCCTCTCCCACCCTCCAAGAGCACAAGACTTAAGGTATTTGGGAGTGTATTCATTTCGAATTGCTATGATAAAAAATGAATGCAAATGTGATGGCTTAAAACAACACAAATGTATTATCTTGAAGTTCTAGAGATCAGAAGTTTGTGATGGGTGTCAATTTGACTAAAATCGAGGTGCTGGCAGAAGTGTGCTCCTTTCTGAGGCTCTAGGGGAATCTGTTTCCTTGCCCTTTACAGTTTTTTATTTTCTTTCTTTCTTTTTTTTGAGACAGAGCCTTACTTTGTCGCCCTCAGTAGTGTCATGGCATCATAGCTCACAGCAACCTACTGGGCTCAAGTAATTCTCCTGCATCAGCCCCCCAAGTACCTGGAATTATAGGCACCTGCCACAATGCAGCTATTTCTTTTTTATTTTTATTTATTTATTCTTTGGAGACAAATTCTCACTTTGTTGCCCTTGGTAGAATGCTGTGGCCTCTCAAGTGATTCTCTTGCCTCAGCCTCCCAAGTAGCTTAGACTACAGACACCCACCACAATACCCAGCTATTTTTAGAGATGGAGTCTTGCTCTTGCTCAGGTTGTTCTCCAACCCGTGCCCTCAGGCAATCCACCCACCTCAGCCTCCCAGAGTGCTAGGATTACAGGTGTGAGCCACCATGCCAGCCCCTTTTATAGTTTTCAGAAGATGTTCACGTTCCTTGGCTAGTGGCCCTTTTCTTCCATCTTCACAGCCAGCAATGGTTGGTCGAGTCTTTCTCACATCTGGTCACTGCCTCTCTCTTTCCTCCTCCTGCCAATTATAAGGACACTGATGATTGCATAGAGTGCCCTTCTGTGTATCCCAGGATAATCTTTTCATGTCAAGATCAGCTGATTAGCAACTTTATCAGCAAACTTCATTCCCCCTTGCCAGGTAACATAACATTTCAGTTTCCAGGGATTAGAACGGGAGGGCCATTGATATGCTTACCACAGGGGAAGGACTCTAGAAATGATCTAGTTCACTGTTCTCCAGCAAGCCCTCCCAGACTCCCCAAAACTAGGCTAGGTGAACCTGCAGGGTAGTCCCAGGTGGTTACAGCCATTGCTCTTCCCTCAGCATTGTGCTTGTTTACTTGTCTGTATCTTTGAGGAGAGAGGCTGCCATTTTCATTCTTAATGGTGCCCCCATCTTCTCTAAAATGTAAACACCACATAAACAGGATCTTTGCTGGTTTTGTTCAAGATCAAAAAGGGTAGTATACATAAAGCCTTTGGCCTTCAGTAGTAAAGGTTTTATATATAGTTGCTCATGCCTGAATTGAATTCCCATCACCTAGCATGGTCTCTAACACAGAGTAGATGCTTAATGATGTTGCTGCTGTGATTGCTCCTGCGAATAATATTTACTGAGCCCTTAGTATGTGCCAGGCTCTGTGTGTATCATCTTATTTGATCCACACAATAACTTGAGAGGGAGGAGCTGTATTTCCCCATTCTATACAGAAAAAAATTGAAGTTTAGAGAAGTTAAGTCATTTGCCCAAGGTCAAATGGCCTAAGAAAGGGTTGAACTTGGATTAGAAATCATTATCCCTGGGTCACTCAAGCCCAAGCACCCTTTACTTCTGTTGACTTTGGGCTGTGTTGTGTGCCTTCTGGCTTTAGGGCATATGTCAAATTCCAAGGAAGCCATCCCAACCTGAGCCTTGAGAATTCCTGTTTACAGAGGGTTTTCTCTGGTTACAAGACCCCATGATGCAAATAGGTAGGAAGGGGCATCCCTCTCATAGGGAATGGAATTCATCTGTTTAGCATGAACAAGGTCCTTGCAAAGAGCTACAAACACATTTACTAGACAAGTGGGCATTCTTTCTACAGAGAAACAATTGGGGGTTTTCCAGGGATCACAAGTCAAGGGTTTAATGTGTGACAGCCTTAGGGATATTCTCTCAGCCTTCCCTCTTGATTTCCACCTTTACCACCTGGGGTAATAGGAGTGCTTCAGAAAATTGCAGGATTTTAGCAGTGGGTATAGGCGACAGTTTTATGACTACTGCCAATTTAGTACTTACCTTAGGCCAACCCCCTGGACTGACTGCCTGTGAGCCAGACTGGCCTGGCTACGTAGTGTTTACCCAGAAGGAATAATTGTCTTTACTGACTGGTTGTAAAAAGCATAGGATTTTCGATTGGGCATGGTGGCTCACTCCTATAATTCCAGCACTCTGGCCAGCCTGGGATGGTGCCCAGGATGGTGGATTGCCTGAGCTCACAGTTTTGTGACCAGCCTGAGCCAGAGCGAGACCTTGTGTCTAAAAATAGCCAGATGTTGTGGCAGGTGCCTGTAGTCCCATCTACTTGGGAGGCTGAGGCAAGAGAATCGATTGAGCCTAAGAGTTTGAGATTGCTGTGAGCTATGACGCCATGGCACTCTACCAAGGGTAACAAAGTGAGATTCTTTCAAAAAAAACTTAGGATTTTGGGGGGGAAAGTTTGCTAAAGATAGAGCAGCAGGATACAAGGGGGAAATCAATAATAGTTTCATTGATTGATCCATTCATTCAGCAAGCTTTGAGCCCTTGTGCCCCGCTCTGTGCTAGAGGCTGAAGATCACCCTGCAGGGCAGGAGCAGTGTACCAGCAGGGCTGTACTCTGTCTGAACACCTAATGCCCAGCACAGGAACCACAGGGGTAAAAACAGGAGATGCAAAGGCAGAGGGAAGAAGACCCAAAACCTGAAGCTGGGTTGAGCTACCTAGGGAAATCGCATGAACAAAAGCTTGAGGGCAGACAATCCTCTGAAGACAGTAGTCGGCTCACTGCAGATGACAGGGTGCAAATGGACCTGGTAGGAAGGATGTGAAGGCCATCTGAGGCATTTGAATTTTCTACTACAAATAAATGAATATTGAAGATCCATTGAAACTTTTTTTTCAAAAACAACTTTACTGAGGTATAATTTGCATACTACAAAATTCACCCTTTTTAAGTTTACAATTAAAATGTTAGTAAATTCATGAAGTCACCACCATCTATTGCAGCAGTTCTCAACCTGTGGGTCGCGAACCACAGGAACTGTATTAAAGGGCCAAGGCATTAGGAAGGTTGAGAACCACTGACCTAGTGTTAGAACATCTTCATCACTCTGGTAAGATCCTCAGGCCGACTTATAGTGAATTCCCGTTCCCATCTCCACCTCCAGGCAAATACTGTTTTAATTTCTGTCTCTATATGTTCACCTTTCCTACAATTCATTTCATGTAAATGGACTCATGTCCGATATATGGTTTCCTCACATCTGGCTTCTTTCCTATTGCGTTTCTGATGTTCATTCACTTTGTAGCATGTATTAGTGTTTTATTCCTCTTTATTGTTGAATAGTGTTAATTACATGGCTAGACACATTTTATCTATCTATTCAGCAGCTGGTAGACATTTGGGTGTTTCCACTTTTTGGCTATTATGAATAATACTTCTATGAACATTCTTATGTGCAACCTTTGTTCTCATGGGTAGGTGTCCAGGAATAAAATTATTGAGTTGTATGGTAAATTTATATTTAATTCTTTGAGGTTGTACTTAATTTGTTTATTTAATTTTTCAAAACAGTTTTATTGAAATATAATTTGTATACCATACATTAACCTTTTTAAAGTGTGGAATTCTTTTATTTTTTTAAAATTTAAAAAAATTTTTTTTTTTTAGAGACAGAGTCTTACTTTGTCACCCTCGGTAGAATGCTGTGGTGTCACAGCTCACAGCAACCTCCGGCTCTTGGGTTTAGGCGATTCTCTTGCCTCAGCCTCCTCAGTAGCTGGGACTACAGGGGCCTGCTGCAACACCTGGCTGTTTTTGTTGTTGCAGTTTGGCCGGGACCAGGTTCAAACCTGCCGCCCTCAGTATATGGGGCCAGTGCCCTACCCACTGAGCCACAGGTGCCGCCCTTAAGTGTGCAATTCAATGAAATTTAACATAGTTATAGAGTTGTATAACCATCACCATTACCACATCTATTTTATTTTATTTATTTTTTTGGTAAGGGGAAAGAAGGAAGAAAGAAGGGAGAAGAGGGGAAGGGAAGGGAGGAAGAGAGGAGAGAAAGAAGGAGGGGGAGGAAAACATCTAGTTTTAGAACATTTCTATAACCCTAAAAAGAAATCTTGTGTCCATTTATAATTGTTCTACATTCCCACTCCAGCCCTAGGCAACCTCTAATGTATTTCTGTCTCTAAATGTTTGTCTTTTCCAAACAGTTTATGTGAATTAAATTACATACTATATAGTTTTTTGGGTCTGGCTGCTTTCACTAAGGATAGTAAGTTTAAGATTCATCCATGTTTTACGATATATCAGTATTTCACTCCTTTTTATTATGAAATAATAATATTCCATTATATGGACATGCTATATTTTATTTATCCAGTCAGCAGTTAATGGACATTTGGGTTATTTCCACTTTTTATTATTTGTGAATAATATCGTTATGGACATTCATGTACAAGTTTTGTGTGAATGTATGTTTTCACTTTGTTTGGGAAGATAACTAGAAGTGAAATTTCTATGCTATATAGTAAGCATATATTTAACCTTAAGAAACTGCCAAACCCTTTTCCAAAGTGGTTGCACCATTTTTACATCCCCGTAAGCAATTATGGGTGTTCTAGTTTCTCCTGTTCTCACCAGTGCATGTTATTGTTGGTCTTTTGATTATAGCAATGCTACTGGAGATGAAGTGATATCTCATGTGGTTTTAATTCACAGTTCCTTCATAATTAATGATGTGAAACATCTTTATTTTAATTTAATTTAATTTAATTGTTTTGAGACAGAATCTCACTTTTGTCACCCTTGATAGAATACATGATGTCATAGCTCACAGCAACCTCAAACTCTTGGACTCAAGCAATACCTTTGCCTCACCCTCCGGAGTAGCTGAGACTACAGGTGCCTGCCACAACACCCAGCTATTTTTAGAGATGAGGCTTGCTCTGGCTCAGGCTGGTCTTGAACCTGTGAGCTCAGGCAATGCACCTGCTCGGTTTCCCAGACTACTAGGATTATAGGCATGAGCCACTGTGCCCAGCCACTAAATATGCTTTATTAGCCACTTGTATATCTACCTTGGTGAAATGTCTATTCAAATCTTTTGCCTATCTTTTAATTGAGCTGTCTTCTTAACTTGTTGTAAGGGTCTTTATGTGTTATGAATGTATCATCTGATATATGATTTACAATTGTTTTCTCCCTTCCTGATGCTTATTATTTTCATTTTCTTAGTAATATCTACTGAAAGTTTTTTTTTTTTTTTTGAGACAGAGTCTCATTATGTTCCCCTCAGTAGAGTACTGTAGTGTCATAGCTCACAGCAACCTCAACCTCTTGGGTTTAAGTGATTCTCTTGCCTCAGCCTCCCAAGTAGCTAGGACTACTGCTGTGGGTACGTGCCACAATTTCCGGATATTTTTTGTTGCACTTGTCATTGTTGTTTAGCTGGTCCAGCCCACCAGCCTCGGTGCATGTGGCTGGCACCGTAACTACTGTGCTACAGGCACCAAGCCTGCTGAAAGATTTTTAAGGGAATAAAGGTCAAGACAGAGCTGTGCTTCAGAAAGATAGTCTGGTACAGCTTGTAGGATGGATCAAAGGGGACAGAGAGCCCCTTTTGTAAGTTGTAAGAAAAGGAACAAGAGCAGGCCAAATTCCTTAACATTCTCTGGAAGTCAAAGGGTTAAAATAAGGTATTTATTGAAGCCTGTTTACAGTTCAGTTAACCAGTAAACCAGAGTCAGTGAAACTACCAGTCTGGGGAAATGCAAAACCTTTCCAAAGGTTTTTCTTGGTTAGGAGAAGAGAAATGAGCAAGAGACGAATGACTATTCCAGAGCTACATGAATAATTTCCAGCTTCGGAGGAACAGTTCTGAACGTCCTTCCAGGCGCTGTCACGCTGGTGTTTCCTGGCGAGGGACTAGGCAGCGAGCTGGTTGTAGGCCCCTGGGATTTCCAGGCAGGTGAAAAGGCCAGGCTGTTTGGAGAGGTGGAGCGCATTGCAGCGACTCTCTTTGGAAAAGCCCAGAAAGATGTCAGAGCTGCTCTCAGTCTTCCTCCGCCTCCTCCTTCTCTTCAAGGTGGTTGCCCCGGTAACCTTTCGCCACCACCGCTATGATGACCTTGTCCGAACGCTGTACAAAGTGCGCAACGAATGCCCCCAAATCACGCGGGTCTACAGCATCGGGCGCAGTGTGCAGGGGAGACACCTCTACGTGCTGGAAATCAGTGACTACCCTGGAACCCATGAGCCCTGTAAGTCCCGAGCAGTTTGTTGGGGCGGGTCCTCCCTGATTAGGGTGGTTTCTGGGGAGGTCTGAGCAACCCTCCACCTATCCAGTCTACACTTTCTTAGCCTGGGCTAAGCATTTCCTTCTTATGCTTAAGAACTGCCCCTGAGGGTTTACAAGGAAGTGGCACAACCCCAATTTAGGCTCCAGCCTCTCCCTCCTTTTGGAGTTTTGTTTGCTCAAAACCTTAATGGTAAACACTAAGTTTTCTTCCCTGCTTGGATCCCATCCCCTTCCTTCCCTACTGTTACTCTTCTTTTCCCCGTGATATTAATATTGATTCTTTCACAATCCAATGGCTCTGAAGACATAAGGAGAAACAGTTAGCCCTTCTAGTTTCACCAGGAAATTTGGAAATGTTTAGAGACATCTCTTTCAAAGTGACAGAGAGGTATCCTAGAGGGAGTTTGAGGGCTGGGGTATTAGTTTTACTTACTAGATTCTTTTTTGTTAGTTTGTTGCTCTTATAAAAGCAATTTATGGGCCGGGCGCAGGGCCAGGCAGTGGCTCATGCCTGTAATCTTAACACTTTGGGAGGCCAAGGCAAGTGCATTGCCTAAGCTCACAGGTCTGAGACCAGCCTGAGCCAGGCAAGACCTCGTCTCTAAAAATAGCCAGGTATTGTGGCAGCTACCTATAGTCCCAGCTACATGGGAGGCTGAGGCAAGAGAATTGCTTGAGCCCAAGATTTTGAGGTTGCTTTGAACTATGATGTCACAGTGCTCTACTGAGGGTGACAAAGTAAGACTGTCTCAAAAAGCAATTTAGCCTCAGCTCCCATAGCACAGTGGTTACAGCGCCAGCCACATACACCAAGGCCAGCAAATTTGAACCCGGCCCAGGTCAGCTAAAACAACAATGACAAATTGCAACAACAACAAACAATAGCCAGGCATTGTGGTAGGCACCTGTAGTCCCAGCTACTTAGGAGGCTGAGGCAAGAGAATCACTTAAGCTGAAGAGTTTGAGGTTGCTGTGAGCTGTTACGCCACTGCACTCTACCGAAGGCGACATAGTTAGACTGTCTCAAAATTTAAAAAAAAAAGCAATTTATGTTTGGATTAAAAAATAAAAATTAGATCAGGAAAAATAATAATAAAACTCATTGCAAATCCCACCACTCACAGATAACCATTGTTAACATACCGATGTGCATCCTTCCAGACTTTTTTCCATGCATATTTAACCCCCATCACAGAAACACTTATAATTCTTTTATAAAAATGGGATTATCATGCTGCAGTTGCCCTTCCCATTTCATAGTCTGTTAATGATTAGCATCCGTGTCTGCAAATGTAGATCTAAATGTAGATCATGATTTTTTTGGCTCCAAAATATCTCATTGCATGATTGTATTGAACTATTCATGATGGACACTGAAGTTGTTCCTACTTTCTCACTTCTTTACTTAAAGCAACTGAAATTATATTCAAGTTAAGTCAGTTTCTCCCTCAGACTGTCAACTTCAAATTTCTCTTTACCTCTCCACTCCTACACTCCATTCCTCTACTCCACTCCTATATCTGTCCATAATCTGAAGGACAGATTATGCTGTGCTGATCCCTATACCCCCAGCCCTAGTCCTACTCCATCACAACCTGTCCAAATTATTGCACTAAACTACTAACTGGTCTCCTGACCCCTAACTGCCACTCTCTGAAACGTCCTTTTGGTACACAGATACCAGAATAATTTTCCTAAATACTGACATTATCTCACTCTCTTGCTTTAAAAACCTCACACCCAATGCACTGGCCATGGCAGCTTCAGAAAGTTGCATAGGGGAGCCACGCATGGTGGCTCACTTCTATAATGCTTGCACTCTGGGAAGCAGAGGTGGGTGGATTGCCCGAACTCACAAGTTGGAGACCAGCCTGAGCCAGAGAGAGACCCTATCTCTAAAAATAGTCAGGTGTTGTGGCAGACTCCTGTAGTCCCAGCTACTTGGGAGGCTGAGCCAAGAGAATCACTTGAGTTCAAGAATTTGAGGTTGCTGTGAACTATAATGCCATGGCACTCTACCAAGGGTGACAAAGTGAGACTCTGTCTCAAAAGAAAAAAAAAAAGCAAAAGAAAGAAAAAGAAAAAGAAAATTACATAGGGAAGGCTTAAGGAAGGTTATGAGGGTACATGGGGATAATTGCCTTGCTTTGAAGCTGCCCTTACATATCAAAAAGCTTGCTTCTAATCAGATTGTATGTTCATTGTGGAAGCTTGAAGATGTTAAGAGAGATTATGGGGTTAGCCCTCAACTCCAGCCCCTCAACTCCAGCTCCCTTCTTGGTGCCCCTGTTCTTTCTAGCATTCAAGGCCTTAAGGCCTTCTTTGAAGCTTCATGTAACTCTAGCTCTTACTGATCCCTCTTTTCTCTGAAGCCCCATAACTTGAGCTGTTCATCCATCCATTCATTTGTTCATTCCACAAATACTGATACCTACAATATACAAGCACTTTTGTAGACTCTGGAAGGAAAGAATAAAATAAAAACCCTGCCTCCATGGGTCTGAATTCTAGTGAGATAAGACAGGAGTGAATGGGTAACTAAATGAATGAGTATTATGTGAGATGGAAATAAGTACTACAGAGAAATCTTAATCCGGACAGGATAGGGATGCCTTGGAGAATATGGGGAAGAGAGGGGAAGGTCACTGTTGCTCAGGAAAGGCTTCCCCACTGAGGTGGTTTCTGAGCAGACATCTGAAAGACAGATTATGCTGTGTTGATATTGGGGAGGAAAAGATGGCAGGCAGAGGGAAGCATAAGCACAGTGCTCCAGGAGCCCAAGTGTGCTTGGTACATGTGAGGAGAAGCAAGGGGCCCCAGTGGCTATAGCAAAGTGAATGACAGGAGAGCCAGGGACAAGGTCAGAGCCATGTGGCTGGGGGCCCTGGGAACAGGAGGTCCTGTAGGGCCTTATGGGCCTTGATAAAGAATTGGGCTTTTACTTTAAGTGAGAAACCACTGGAGGGTTTATTTTAAGGAGAAGACAGACATGATCTAGATTAAATTTTTTTCTTTTTGAGACAGAGTCTCTCTGTGGTGCCTTGAGTAGAGTGCCATGGCATCAAAGCTCACAGCAACCTCAAACTCTTAGGCTTAAGTGATCCTCTTGCCTCAGTTTTTCTATTTTAAGTAGAGATGGGGTCTCGATATTGCTCAGGCTGGTCTGAAACTCCTGAGCTCAAGTAATCCACCAGCCTCGGCTTCCCAAAGTGTTGGGATTACAGATATGAGCCACCATGCCTGGCCTTAAATTTTTTAAAGATCACTTACAACTGGGGTTAGCAAACTAATGCCAACGGGCCAGCTACCTGTTTGGGTAGATGGAATTTCACTGGAGTGTAGCTATGCCCATTCATTTCTGTCTTGCTTGTGGCTATTTTTGCTGGAAGGGATGAGTAGCTGTGACAGACACAATACAGCCCACAAAACCTAAAGGATTTACTATCTAGCCCTTTATAGAATTTTTTTTACCAACTCCTAACTCAGGAGAACAGACTTTAATGGGGCTGGGTGGACACAGGGACAGCAAGTGAAAGATTCATTGCAATAATCCAGGTATGAAGGTTCGGGGGCTTGAATCAAAATGATAGCAGGGATTGTTATGAGAAGAGGACATATTCTGGATATACTGAAAGTAGAGCCAAGGAATTTTATATTGAGCCCCTATTAAGTGCATGACACTCTGCTAGGTTCTACAGGGCAGTGGTTCCCAGACTTTTGGATTTCATAGAGAAGTTTTTATTTTAAGGTTTAATAAAGGCTCAGCGCCTGTGGCTCAAGTGGCTAAGGCACATACACCTAAGGTGGCAGGTTCAAATCCAGCCCGGGCCCGCCAAACAACAATGATGGCTGCAACCAAAAAATAGCCAGGCACTGTGGTGGGCGCCTGTGGTCCCAGGCATTCTTTTGGAAAAGACTGCTATAGGTAGTCTAAGACAATAATTCATTTTGTCCTAAATAATATTAAAGATTACATATAGCTAAGGCCAAGTCCAGTAAAGGGAATGGAACATGTGGAAGAATAGGTAAAACCTGGGAGTTGAAAGCAAGCTCACCCCTGGCAGGAAGAACCCAAGATGGTTTCACAGAGTAAGTGACATTTGAACTGGGCCTAGAAGGGTGGAGATGAGATGAAGGCGTCCAGAATCAGGGAAGTGTTGGATAGAAAAGAAATCACTTGACAAGAGCTTTTCTCTTTCCTTTTATGTTTTTATTTGTATTTATTTATTTTTTTGAGATAGAGTCTCACTATGTTACCCTCAGTAGAGTGCTGTGGTGTCACAGTTTACAGCAACCTCAATCTCCTGGGATTAAATGATTCTCTTGTCTCAGCCTCCCAAGCAGCTGGGACTACAGGCACGTGCCACAACACCTGGCTATTTTGTTGTTGTTGATGTGGTTGTGGTTCAAACCCACCAGCCCTGGTACATGTTGCTGGTGCCCCAACCACTAAGCTATGGGTGTGGACGCCAACTCTTCTCTTTCCTTTTAAAAGGGGGGCAAGAGTCTGGACGCCATGACTCACACCTATAATCCTCGCACCCTGGGAGGCTGCTTGAGCTCAGGAGTTTGAAACCAGCCTGGGCAAAAGTGAGACCTTGTCTCTACTAAAAATAGAAAAACTAGCTAGTATTTTTTTTTTTTTGAGACAGAGCCTCAAGCTGTCCCCCTGGGTAGAGTGCTATGGCATCACAGCTCACAGCAACTTCCAACTCCTGGGCTTAAGCGATTCTCCTGCCTCTGCCTCCCAAGTAGCTGGGACCACAGGTGTCCACTGCAACACCTGGCTATTTTTTGGTTGCAGCCATAATTGTTGTTTGGCAGGCCGGGGCTGGATTCAAACCCGCCACCTTAGGTATATGTGGCTGGCGCCTTAGCCACTTGAGCCACAGGCGCCAAGCCAACTAGTTAGTATTGTGGTGAGCACCTATAGTCATAGCTACTCAGGAGGCTGAGGCAGGAGGATTACTTGAGCCCAAGAGTTTGAGGTTGCTATGATCTACATGATGCCATGGCACTCTACTCAAGGCAGCAGAATGAGACTCTGTCTCAAAAAAAAAAGTAGTTTAAGGCTCGGCACCTGTAGTTCAGGTAGCTAAGGTGCCAGCCACATACACCAGAGCTGGCAGGTTTGACTCCAGCCTGGGCCTGCCAAACAACAATGAGAGCTACAACCAAAAGTAGCCAGGCATTGTGGTGGGCACCTGCAGTCCCAGCTACTAGGGAGGCTGAGGCAAGAGAATGGCTTAAGCCAGGAATTTGAGGTTGCTGTGAGCTGTGATACCATGGCACTCTATCCAGGGTGACAGCTTGAGGCTCTGTCTCAAAAAAAAAAAAAATTTAAAAAGTGGGGGGCAAGAATAATTTTCTTTTCTTTTCTTTTTTTTTTTTTTCCTGAGACGGAGCCTCAAGCTATCCCCCTGGGTAGAGTGCCATGGCATCACAGATCATAGCAACCTCCAACTCCTAGGCTCAAGCGAGTCTCCTCCTGCCTCCGCCTCCCCAGTAGCTGGGACCACAGGCACCTGCCACAACGCCTGGCCATTTTTTGGTTGCAGCCATCATTGTTGTTTGGTGGGCCTGGGCTGGGGATTCGAACCCGCCACCTCAGGTGTACGTGGCTGGCGCCTTAGCAGATTGAGCCACAGGTGCCGAGCCAGAATAATTTTCTTTAAGTGATTCCAAAGGCTCTTTTTAGCTCTCATCCTGAGGCTATTAATGCCCACTTTATAGGCTCCTGTATAATTAACAATAATGAACATGAAATACCTAGTACACAGTGGGGGTTCAATAATTGGTACTCATCAGCTGGGATTATTAGCAACTATTATGATCTGATGTGAATTTTTTTTTTGAGACAGAGTCTCACTTTGTCACCCTGGATAGAGTGCTGTGGTGTCATAGCTCACAGCAACTTCAAACTCTTGGGCTCAAGCTATCCTCTTGCCTTATCCTCCCAAGTAGCTAGGACTACAGGTGCTACCACCATGCTAGGCTAGTGTTTGAGAGACAGGATCTCGCTCTTGCTCAGGTTGATCTCCAACTCCTGAGCTCAAGCAATCCACCTACTCCTGCCTCCAAAAGTGCTGGGATTACAGGTATGAGCCACCGCTTACACCAGCCTGGTGTGAATTTCTGTAACATCTGTAACTGCACTTGGTTAGGAAGGGGCTAGGGGACTTCTGGAAAAGACCCAATGAAAGCGTGAAATGTTCTTGTCTTCCCTACCGAGAAATAGGGGAAAGGTCCCCCTGCAGGGTTCAGAGTGGGTGTCACTTCCGAGCTTTCCCTGCCTTTTCCCTTGCTGCACGTGCCTTTCTCCGCTTGCAGTGGAGCCGGAGGTCAAGTACGTGGGGAACATGCATGGCAACGAGGTGCTGGGCCGTGAGCTGCTGCTGCAGCTGTCCGAGTTCCTGTGCGAGGAGTTCCGCAGCGGGAACCAGCGTGTCATGCGGCTTGTGCAGGACACGCGCATCCACATCCTGCCGTCCATGAACCCCGATGGCTACGAGGTGGCAGCCGCCCAGGTACGGGGTCCCGGAGACAAGTGCTGCAGAGACACAAGGGCCAGACCAGGAAACAAAGTAAAAGCCAATAGACAACATGCCCTCCCTGTCTCATTGTAAATGTAAGCCCAAAATGTATCAAAAATTAAAGATGAAATGGCTGAGAGAGATCAAACCTGACAGAAATGTGAATAACAGGATGAAGACTGACCTTCAGTCTGATAGCCCCTTAGGCAATAATAAATGTGGGTGCCTCTGAGCTGTAGTTCCCCCAACACCTTTCCAGCTGACCTCACAGTTTTTGTTTGTTTGTTTGTTTGAAGAGACAGAGTCTCACTTTATCACTCTTGGTAGCATGTCATAGTGTCACAGCTCATAGCAACCTCCTCTAACTCCTAGGCTTAGGCGATTCTCTTGCCTCAGCCTCCCAAGTAGCTGGGACTACAAGTGCCTGTCACAACGCCAGGCTATTTTTTTGTTGCAGTTTGGCTGGGGCAGGGTTCAAACCCTTCACCCTTGGTATATGGGGCCGGCACCGTACCTACTGAGCCACAGGCGCCGCCCTGACCTCACAGTTTTTTTGTGGGGATCAATGTGGCAACATCTGTGACAACACTTTGTAAACTGAAAAATACTAAACGGACATTACAGGATATTGCAAAATATATATCCTTTCCTGAACTTTTAACTTCAAATCCTAATACTCTCCTCCCTTCCACACAACATTTTCATTTGCATTTGTGGAAAAAACATCAAGAACAGCTTTCCACAGAGCTGGGGGCAGGGGCTAATTCTAAATTCTTCATGCTTTGTCATATTTCGGTAGTTTCTCCCTCTACCAGCATAGTAATCAGCCTTTCCATTCTTTATTTTAGAGTTATATTTGCAATGGGATAGATAAGGACAAATGTCTATGGGCTTTTTACTTTATTTTTTAACATAACTTCAGAATTTCAATGTGCCTAACTTTAAATCAATGGTTCTCTTTTATGACTGGGTATCAGCACCACAGGTTTTCAAAGAGCAGAAAAACTGGAAAGAGGTGTGGGGGAGAATCTCAGCCTAGCTGCTTTGCTTCTGTTAGCCCTGTCCTGCATTGCGGTGGGGAAGCTGGAGGATTGGCCTGGGCCTGCCCACATATTTCCAATAGGTGGACTGGGAGGCAGTACAGAAGCCTTGCCAACCCACTGGACCTTAGAACCATCTCTGGGAAGCTAGTCACCTTTACTCACCTGCTGCATTCTTGTTCAGAGGGAGCAGATCTTGAACTGAACCCAAGAGAGGAACCTTCAGGTTCTCAAACTCCCAGAGCTACTGGCCATGGCCAGAAGAAACCTGCCTGCGTGGCTGTGCAGGAAACACCTTCCTGGCCACCAGACTCATAGGTGGGCAGAATAATGCCCCCCCCCAGGTATGACCACATACTAATCTCCAGAACTTATGAATGTGTTATGTTACTTGGGCAGGGGAAGTTGGGGTTGCAGATAGAGGTAACATTGCTAATCAGTTGACCTTAAACTATCCTGGATTATTTGGGTGGGCCCAGTGTAATCATTCACAGGGTCCTTCCTTAAATATGGAAGAGAGAGGCCAAAAGTCAGAGTTAGAGAGACTTAAAGATGTTACACTGCTGGCTCAGTGCCCATAGCTTAGTGGTTAGGGTGTCAGTCACATACACTGGAGCTAGCAGCCCGGGCCTGCTAAAACAACAATCACAACAACAACAACAACAAAAATAGCAGGGTGTTATGGCAGGCACCTATAGTCCCAGCTACTTGGGAGGCTGAGGCAAGAGAAATCCCTTAAGCCCAAGAGTTTAAGGTTGCTGTGAGCTGTAACACCATAGCTCTCTATGGAGGGTGACACAATGAAACTCTGTCTCAAAAAAAAAGATGTTACACTGTTGGCTTTGAAGATGGAAGAAGGGACCACAAGCAAAGGAATGTGGATGGCCTCTAGAAGCTGGAAAAATCAGGAAACAGATTCTCCTAGAGCCGTTGGAAGGAATACAACCCCATGGACACCTTGCTTTTAGTCCCATGAGACCTTTTTCAGTCTTCTGACCTCCAAACCTATAAGATAATAAGCACATGCCGTCTTAAGCCACTAAGTTTGTGATGATTTGTTAAAGCAGTGATAGGAAACTAATATATCACCAATCTCACTTATGGGAACATTCTGTTCGGGGAATCCTCTTCCTGACAGCCTATTGACCAGGATGCATGGTAAAATAAATGATAAAGCCAATAGCTGTTAATATTGGCAGTGAAGAGCAACCTTGATATGAATGAACACTATCACCATAATAATATCCAGTAATGAGGTATGTAGCACTTTTTTAGGATGAGTTCTCGAACTTAATTGTTAGATCTTGTATATACATCCTCCCCATATACTTTAGTTTAAATCATCTCTGGATTACTTATACCTAATAAGATGTAAATGCAGCCGCTGTAGCCACCGCCGCCGAGATCAAGATGGCCACTAGACTTGACACCTTCCTCAAGAATGCTTGGGCCAACGAGCCAGTGCTGGTGGTGTCCTTCACTGTTGGGGGGGCCTCGCTATAATTATGCTGATGATCACCCCCTACACCAAGTACACTAGCATGATCAATAAGGTCACACCCTACAACTACCCAGTGCCTGTCTGAGATGATGAGAACATGCCCAATGTGCCCAGCCATCCCCAGGACCCCCAGGGCCCAAGCTTGGAGTGGCTGAAGAAACTGTAAACACCTCCATCCACAGGGAAAAGGCTCCTCCTCCCTCATGGCCCCCAATAGAAACGTGAAAACCAATAAATAAATAAAATGTAAATACTATGTAAATCGTTGTTATGCTGTATTATTTAGAAAAGAATGACAGAAGAATGAAGAAAAAAGTATATATTTTCAGTACAGATGTAGCCATTGTAAGCCTACCTACATTTTTTATGTGCAGTTGTTTGAATCCATGGATGTGGAACCCTTGGATACAGGGGGCCAACTGAGGGTCTTTGCAGATGTAATTAAGTTAAGATGAGGTCAAACTGGATTAGGGTGGACTCTAAATCCCATATGACTGATGTCCTCATAAAAAGAAAGAAATCTGGGTGGCGCCTGGGGCTCAGTGAGTAGGCTGCCGGCCCATATACCAAGGGTGGCAGGTCCGAACCCGCCCCAGCCCACTAAAACAGCAGTGGCAACTGCAACAAAAAATAGCTGGGCATTGTGGTGGGCGCCTATAGTCCCAGCTACTTGGGAGACTGAGGCAAGAGAATCGCGTAAGCCCAAGAGTTTGAGATTGTTGTGAGCTGTGACACAACGGCACTCTACAAAGGGCAACAAAGTGAAACTCTGTCTCAAAAAAAGAAAAAAAAAAAAAAACGAAGAAAGAAATCATAAATGGGGGCAGCACCTGTGGCTCAAAGGAGTGGGGCACCGGCCCCATATGCCAGAGGTGGTGGGTTCAAGCCCAGCCCCAACCAAAAAACTGCAAAACAAACAAACAAAAAAGAAATCATAAATGGAGACACATACTCCAGGGAGAAGGCCGTGTGAAAATGGAGGCAGAAATTAGAGGGCTGCATCTACAAGCTGAGGAACCCGAGGATGGCCTTCACCAACCAGAAGCTGAGAGAGACAGAGAGAGATCTCAGAGAGCACAGCCTTGCTGACACCTTGTTATCAGACTTGAAGCCTCCAGACGCATGAGAGAATAAATTTCTGTTATTATAAGCCACCTGATTTGTGGTGAATGTTACAGCAGCCTTAGGAAACAAATACAGTTCATCAGTTAGTAAATGGATAAACAAAAGGTGGGAAATGCTATAATTGAATTGCTCAGCAATCAAAGGAATAAAGTACTGATACATGCTACAACGTGGGTGAGCCTCAAAAATATGCCTAGTGAAAAGAATAACCATGAAAGAACATACGTCTCATATGATGTGTCCCGAAAAGGCAAAGCAGTGGGGACAGAAATGACTACCTGGGGCTAGGGTAAAAATGAAGGTGATAAAAATGTTCTAAAATTAGATTGTGGCTTGGAGCCTGTGGCTCAAGTGGCTAAGGCGCCAGCCACATACACCTAAGGTGGCGGGTTCGAATCCAGCCCAGGCCTGCCAAAACAACAATGACGGCTGCAACCAAAAAATAGCCAGGTGTTGTGGTGTGGTCCCAGCTACTTGGGAGACTGAGGCAGGAGACTCTCTTGAGCCCAGGAGTTGGAGGTTGCTGTGAGCTGTGATGCCACAGCACTCTACCCAGGGGGACAGCTTGAGGCTCTGTCTCCAAAAAATAAATAAATAAATAAATAAAATTAGCTTGTGATGATAGTTATACAACTCTGGAAGCATGCTAAAATCATTAAATTATAAACTTAAAATGAGTGAATTTTATGGTATGTAAATTATATCTCCATAAAGGTGTTTATAAAAAAAATTGGGGCAGTGTATGTAGCTCAGTCAGCAGGGTGCCAGCCACATATACCTAGTGTGGCAGGTTTGAACCCAGCCTGGGTCTGCTAAGCAACAATGACATCTACAACCAAAAATAGCTGGGTGTTGTGGTAGGTGCCTGTAGTCCCAGCTACTTGGGAGGCTGAGGCAAGAGAATCACTGAGCCCAAGAATTTGAGTTGCTGTGAACTGTGGTGCCATAGCACTCTACCCAGGGTGACATAGTGAGACTCTGTCTCAAAAAAAAAAAAATTGTGGATCCCATTAACCTGAAACACCCTCTTCTTGGTAGGGCTTCTTAGGAGATCTCCTCCTGCAGCATGTGGTCTGCAGGAAAACTTGAACTGCACCACTGGGACTTGGGATAAGTTAAAGAAGAAAATGCAGGGGCAGCACCTGTGGCTCAAAAGGGTAGGGTGCCAGACCCATATGCCAGAGGTGGCGGGTTCAAACCCAGCCCCGGCCAAAAAAAAAGAAAATGCTGGCTGGGTGCCCATAGCACAGTAGATAGGGTGCCCGCCACATACACCGAGGCTGATGGGTTCAAACCTGGACCTGAGCCAGCTAAAACAACAATGACAGCTGCAACAAAAAATAGTCAGGCATCATGGCAGGTGCCTGTAGTCCCAGGTACTTGGGAGGCTGAGGCAAGAGACTTGCTTAAGCCCAAGAGTTTGAGGTTACTATGAGCTGTGATGCCATGGCACTCTACCCAGGGTGACATAGTGAGACTCTGTCTCAAAAGAAAAAGAAAAAAAAAGAAAATTCTAAATCATTTGATAGAATATGCTAATATGTAAAAACAACTATATAGTGTTCTTCAAATATAAGATTTAGTCTGAAACCTTCACTTTTCTTCTCTTCATTTCCCCCTAGGGCCCAAATGTGCCAGGGTATCTGGTTGGCAGGAACAATGCAAATGGAGTGGACCTGAACCGCAACTTCCCCGACCTCAATACCTACATCTACTACAATGAGAAGCATGGAGGTCCCAACCACCACTTGCCCCTGCCAGACAACTGGAAGAGTCAGGTAGGAGATGAAATTTGCAAACAGAAACAGATAGATCAGCATTTGGAATTTCTTGCAGAAAGATTGCTTAGCAATCATCACATCAACTAAACAAGAATTAAGCATCAACTCTACTCCATGTTAATCTGTCTAGAGAAATCATAACTGTATTTTAAGCTTCTTTGTATTTATTTCTTACCCCAGGGTACAATCCTCTGTGGAGCACAAGCTCACTAAATGTTTGAGGTTAGTGGCCATGATGGCAAAAGGAGGTAAAAGCAGTATCATTCAGGTTCATAGTACTTAACAAGGTTTTGTTGTTTTTTTAGAGACAGGGTCTCACTCTTTCACCTAGCTTAGAGTGCAGTGGCACAATCATAGCTCACTGTAACCTTGAACTCCTGGCCTTAGGCATTTCTTCTACCTCAGCCTCCCTAGTAGCTAAACTACAGACTCATGCCACTATGCCTGAATAATTTTTATTTTATTTTATTTATTTATTTTTTGAGACAGTCTCACTTTGTTCTCCTGGTAGAGCACTATGGCATCACAGCTCACAGCAACCTCAAACCCTTGGGCTCAAGCGATTCTCTTACCTCAGCCTCCCGAGTACCTGGGACTATAGGCACCCACCACAACGGCTGCCTAGGTCTCACTCTTGCTCAGGCTGGTCTCCAACTCCTTAGCTCAGCAGAGTGCTAGAATTATAGGCATAAGCCACTGTGCCTAGCCTAATTTTTATTTTTTTTAAGAGACAAGGTCTAACTATGTTGCCCAGACTCCTGGCCTAAAATGATCTTCCCACCTGAGCCAAAGTGCTCAGATTCTAGGTGTTAGCCACGGTGCCAGCCCAGCAAAATCCTTCATACCAATTTCTGTTGATCATCATAATAATACTGTGTGGTGAATGCATGAAGGCATCAAGCAATGTTACCCATTGCTATTTTATAGCTATTACACTTAAATATAAAAAATTTAAGTTCACATAGCTAGTAATAGATGGGATCAGGATTAAAACTCATGCCTTCTGATTCTTATCCCAGCATTCTTTCTACTACAGGAGGCCATGGACAGAGAACTTTAGCATTCTACAGAGCAGTCTCTCTTATGCATGATGAACTGTCTACTCATCAATTAAATATAGAAGGAGGTTTGGCCAGGGGCTGTAGCTCAAGGATAGGGCATTTGACTGCAGAAAGAGGTTCAGGAAGTCTGAAATACAGTTTTTCCTCTTCCCTTTCTATATGACCCTTGACTACTTTGCCTACCTTCCCCCAGGCCCCTGACCTTCTCACCCAGTCCCATTCTATGCTCCTTACCTCACCATCCAGGAGCCTGTACAGCCACCCTTTAGTAATGTAAGTGGTTTCATGCTGTGGTGGGCCTGCTCCTGGGGATAACTACTGTCATCCTTGGAACATCACTGCCACCCTGATTTTTATACCGGGTGGGATAGTTCTAAATGTTTTATTTGTGAATAGCTAAACATAGAGACCAGGGAACAAAAAAAGTAAACCAAGTGTAAACCTTTAAATATATAAAGTCAATTAATAGACTTTATAAATTTAGAGTAATTTTAGGTTCATAGTAAAATTGCACAGAAAGTACAGAGGGGCATATATTCCTTGCCCCTCCTTCATATCCCACACCAGAGCGGTACTTTTGTTACTGTCGATGAACCTACATGGACTCATCATTATTACTCAAAGTCTATAGTTTACATTAGCACTTTCTCAACGTTGGACACACTATGGTTTTGGACAAATGTGAGATGATAGGTAACCACTACCATAAGATTTTCACTGCCTTAAATGCTCTCTTTTGGCCTATTTTGTATACATAAGGAATTAGTAAAAGGTTCTATACCCTCAACTGTTGAAACTATCATTCCAAAGGTTAGAATTTCTTGACCTATACTCCTCATATCTTGTAGGACTCGGTTGCAGTCAGACATGCTGTATCCACAGGCCACTTCCTGAAAGATCTATTCCAATGGCCATTTGGCACTTCTAGTTGCTCCTTCACTGCTATCCTCTCCTCTCCTCGCAGGTGGAACCTGAGACACAGGCGGTGATCCAGTGGATGCGTTCCTTCAACTTTGTCCTTTCAGCCAACCTCCATGGAGGGGCAGTGGTGGCCAATTACCCATATGACAAGTCCATTGAGCACCGGGTCCGAGGCTTCCGCCGCACTGCCAACTCCCCCACCCCTGATGATAAGCTTTTCCAGAAGGTATGCAGATGGCAGCTTGTCCTGCCTGGGGACCCTGGAGCTCAGGAGATGAGCTTCAGGTCAGTAGCACAGGACCCCGCTAGCTACAAGTCCACTGCCTGCTGTGAGGAGCTTACAAACTAGTAAATTACATTTTGTTTTGAGGGATAAGCCATAAATTCATGAAAAAGTAAATAAAAAGGAAAGCCTTATAGAATAATTACCACAATGCAAAAAATATGTAAGCTAATGATAAGCACATACCAAAACTATAAGTTGCCTCCATCCAATGGAAAAAAATGTGTATATATACTAAAAGACTAATGGCATTATATGTCAATTTGGGGAGGGGTCTAATTTATAATTTTATGATAAAATATCCATATTAATGAAAATGGGCTAGGCTTATTAAAAAGATTTAAATAATTGTTCAAAACAATAGAATGAAATTAATATATTAATATTTACTTTATAATTATATGTAAATATATAACATATAATTTATAATACAATAAATTTATAATTCTATAATAAAATGTATAAGCCAAATTATAAAACAATGTTATTTCACTATATGCTAATTTTATATAGTAGTACATTAATATATAATATATTGATATAATATGAGTAATATTAACTATCAGTTCATCAATTAATGAACTACATAAAAACTAGCAGTAGTTGTTGCTTTGCAAAGCGAGTGCATTGTTATATTTTCTTCTCCATTAATCTTACTTTTTCCACTGTCATAGTAATGAATGGAAATTATAGAGCTCAAATATATTTCTGTCCTTCCAGCACACACCTCACACCCCCCAACACACGGTACTTTTCCTGGAGTGGTCCTGCCTTACCTGCTCCTCGATTTCTTTTACAAAACCTAACTAGAAAAGGTGCAACTAGAAGGAACCTTCTATATCATCCACAGCCACCTTTCATGTTGCACAGGAAAAAAACTTAGCCACAAGGTAGTGAAAAAAATCAGAGTACAGATCTCCTGATTCCAGTCTACCCCCCCCCACAAACACACACACACACTTGCCCACATACACATGGTAACACACACACATGCACACATGTTGTCACTCTATCCCTGATCATATTTTCTTTCACTGAACCAAATAACTAGCCATTTGTACTAATATTAATATGTATTTTATATTAATATATTAACAGGGCTTCTTGGCTTTACCCAAGTTCTGAGTAGGAGCTTTGCCCTTTGAGTTGGAAAAACTCAAGGTCATTTTCTGCCTGCTTTTCCTCTAGCTGGCCAAGGTCTACTCCTATGCGCATGGATGGATGCACCAAGGATGGAACTGTGGGGATTACTTCCCAGACGGCATCACCAATGGAGCTTCTTGGTATTCTCTCAGCAAAGGTAAGGAGAGTCCTGGGGACTGCACGAGCTGAAGTAGAACAGTGCTCATTTCTCCTAAATTCCCAATTTGCTGAGGGAAATGATGAGAATATTATAGAATTTTGCACTGAGGTAGAGATCTCAGGTTGGCCTTTAGTGTCCTCTTAAGATTCTTTAAAACTAAGGTAGAGGCCGGGGACAGTGGCTCATGCCTATAATCCTAGCCCTCTGGGAGGCTGAGGCAAGTGGATAGCTTGAGCTCATGAGTTTGAGACCAGCCTGAGCAAAGCAAGACTCCATCTCTACTAAAAATACAAAAACTGAGGCAAGAGGATCGCTTGAGCCCAAGTTGGAGGTTGCTGTGAACTTTGACCCCACAGCATTCTAGCCAGGGTGACTGCTTGAGACACTGTATCAAAAAAAACCAAAAAAACTAAGGCATGGACCTGTAAAACTCCTGGTTTACACAATAGATCAGGGCATAGGAGAAAAATTATATAGCCAAACGGTTTAGGGTGTGGGATCTGAGACTAAATTGGGTTGTCCGCTTACCAGTCATGTGGCTTCAGGGTAATTACTTAACCTCTCTGTGCTTTGTTCCTTTTTATTTTATTTTATTTTATTTTATTTTTTGAGGCAGAGTCTTACTACATCCCTGGGTAGAGTGCTGTGGTGTCATAGCTCACAGGAAACTCAAACTTCAAACTCCTGGGCTCCAAGAGATGCTCTTGCCGCAGCCTCACAAGTATCTGGGACTATTGGCTCCTGTCGAAACAGCCGGCTAGTTTTTCTATTTTTAGTGGAGACAGGTCTCACTCTTGATTGGGCTGGTCTTGAACTCCTGAATTCAAGCAATCCTCCCACATAGGACTCCTAGAATGCTAGGATTATGGATGTGAGCCACTGTGCCTGGCCTGTGCTTTGGTTTCTTTATCTATAGTTAAGAATAATACCTTTCTAAGTTACCACAAAAAAAGGTGGGGGGAAAGAAAAATAATATTTGCCTCATAATTTTGATGTAAGTATCAAATAAAGTAATATACATAAAGTATTTAGAAATATTTGGCTTATGAATGATACGTTGTTTAAAAAGTAGTACAGGGAGGCTTGGTGCCCATAGCACGTGGTTATGGCACCAGCCGTATACACTGAGGCTGGCAGGTTTGAACCCAGCCTGGGCTAGCTAAACGACGACAACTGCAACAAAAAATAGCCGCTTGTGGTGGGTGCTTATAGTCTCAGCTACTTGGAAGGCTGAGACATAGAGAATCACTTAAGCCCAAGAGTTTGAGGTTGCCGTGAGCTGTGACATAGTGAGACTCTGTCTCAAAAAAAAAAAAGTAGCAGAGAGGTTTGCTGCACATAGCGACGGATGGGCTGGCCTGGCCACAAACAGCTTCCTAGAGAGGTGTTGCCTATATCCTGACTGCCCAACCCCATAAGCAGGAGTTTACCATGGACATTGTGTCCTGTGGCATTAATAATGTAGCCTCAAGGAGCAGAAACCTCTGTAAGAAGCTTTTCTCTCTTTCCTGGGCCTTCCCCATGACCAAGGGTCAAGATGGAACTTTTGTTTATGAACCCTCAATGGATAGGGAACCTAAGGCTAGAGAAGAGGCTGAAGCAGAAAGCCAGGTTATTATAGGAATCATCTTCTAACATCTCTTTTTCTCCATCCTCTCAAATCTGACCTGGCCACAGCCCAAGTAGCAGATTGGTGACAGCTGAGTTGGTGGTTGAGCCTGTGGAGAGTGGGGAGGAGCAAGGTTAAGGAGTCATCATGTGCTGGGAAAGGAGGCTTCTGGGGCCCCAAAGTCACTTGAACACAAGACAAGAAGATTTTGTTGAACTTTCTTTTTTTTAGTTTGTGTTAGGAAAGACAACTGAAAATATCAAATATACATTTTCAAATTTTATTTGTTATTTTTTCCTCTGTCCTTCCTCTCCCTTCCCATCCTCTGAGGCAGCCTGGCACATGCATCCACTGAGAATCATTGCCCTAAATTAAGCTGGTACAATTCCAAGGTCATTGAATTAATCAAAATGATTATTCCAACAATGTGGTCTCTTGACAAGCATCATCACATCACCTGGGAACTTATTAGAAATCTCTGTTTTGGGTCCCCTCCCTATGCCTACTGTATCAGAAACTCTGGGGGTAAGGCTCAGAAATCTGTATTTTAAGGGGAAGCTCAGCCTTCCAAATGATTGTAATGCACGGAGACAACCAATATCACAGGCTATAGTTATTGTTTTACTACTTTCTTCATTCTTTCTGTAATAGCAACTTGTACTCATGAGCTTAAAGACAAGTGAAAGTTGATGAAATGGATAAATTTTTTTCAATTTTTATTGTGGCAAAATACACATAAAAAATCACCATTTTAACCATTTTTAAGTGTGTGGTTTAGTGTTCTTAAATACATCTTTCATATTGTACAACAATCACCACTATTCTCCTCTTGCAAACCCGAAATGCTACACCACTAACTACTAACTCCCCATTCCTTCCTCCCCCAGCCCATAGCAACCACCACTCTATCTTCTGTTTTTATGATTGTGACTGCTCTAAGTATCTCATTTAAGTGAAATCATACAGTATTTGTCTTTTTGTGAATGACTTATTCCATTCAGGTTAAGGTCTTTGAGATTTGTCCATGTTATGGCATGTGTCAGAATGTCCTTCTTTGTTAAGGCTGAATAATCTTCCTTTGTATGTATATACCATAATTTGTTTATACATTCATCTCCAACAGACACTGGTTGCTTCCACTTTTTTGGCTCTCATGAATGGTGCTGTTGTGAACATGGCTATACAGAGACCCAGCTTACCATTCTTTCAAATATTTTCCCAAATTGGTATTGCTGTATCATGTGCTAATTCTATTTTCAATTTTTGAAAAACTGTCATACTGTTTTCCATAGCAGCTATACCATTTTACATTCCCACCAACCATGCACAAGGGTTCCAATTTCTCCATCTTCACAAACACTTGTTAATTTCTGGGGGTTTTCCTTGGGAGGGGGTATTGATAGCAGCCATCCTGATGGATGTGAGGTGATATCTCATTGTGGTTTTGATTTGCATTTCCCTAATGATTAGTGATGCTGAGCATCATTTCATGTGCTCATTGGCTATTTGTATATCTTCTTTGGAGAAATGTCTTTTTAAGTTCTTTGCCCATTTTGAAAATAAAGTTGTTTGGTTTTTTCATGGTTGTTGAGTTTTAGGAGTTCTCTGCATATTCTGGATATTAACCTCTTATCAGACGTAAGATTCATAAAGACCTTCTCCTATTCTGTAGGTTGCCTTTTTACTTTGTTGATATTGGCCTTTTGATGCACAAAATTTTTTAATTATCATGAAGTCCAATCTGCTATTTTTCTTTTGTTTCCTTTGCCTTTGGTATCATATTCAAGAAATAATTGTCGAATTCAGTGCCATTAGCTTTTGCTTTATGTTTCTTCCAAGAGTTTTATAGTTTGAGGTCTTACATTTTAGTCTCTGATTAATTTTTGCATATGGTGTTAGATAGGGTCAAATTTCATTCTATTCCCATGTGGATATCCAATTTTTCCAGCACCACTTGTTAAAAACACTATCTTTCACCCACTGAGTGTTCTTGGAACCCTTGTCAAAAGCCATTTTACCAGGTATGCAAGGGTTTCTGGACTCTCTTCTGTTCCACTGATCTATATGTCTATCTTCATGCCAATACTACAGTATTTCAATTACTGTAGTTTTGTTACCAGGAAGTGTAAGTCCCCTAGCCTTGTTCTTCTTTTTCAAGAGATTGTTTTGGCTATTCAGAGTCCCTTGAAATTCCATATAAATTTTAGAATGGATTTTCTATATCACAAAAATTCAATGTATTTTTTTTTTTTTTTTTTTTTTTTTGCAGAGACAGAGTCTCACTTTATCGCCCTTGGTGGAGTGCCGTGGCGTCACACAGCTCACAGCAACCTCCGACTCTTGGACTTAGGGTGATTCTCCTGCCTCAGCCTCCTGAGTAGCTGGGACTACAGGCGCCCAACCACAACACCCAGCTAATTTTCTTTGTTGCAGTTTGGCCAGGGCCGGGCTTGAACCCGCCATCCTCAGTATATGGGGCTGGCACCCTACCCACTGAGCCACAGGGGCCCCCTGATTTTTTTTTTTTTTTTTGTGTAGAGATAGAGTCTCACTTTATCACCCCCGGTAGGGTGCTAAGGCGTCACACAGCTCACAGCAACCTCCAGCTCCTGGGCTTAGGCGATTCTCTTGACTCAGCCTCCCAAGCAGCTGGGACCATAGGCGCCCGCCACAATACCGACTATTTTTTGTTGCAGTTTGGCCAGGGACGGGTTTGAACCTGCCATCCTTGGTATATGGGGCCGGCGCCCTACCCACTGAACCACAGGTGCTGCCAGCAATGGATTTTTTTTTTTTTGAGATGAAGTCACTGCCACCCACTCACTCCCAAGCATAGAGCACTATAACCTCAAATTCTGGTGCTCAAGTGATCCTTTTGCCTCATCCTCACTAGTAACTGGGTCTACAGGTGCATACCACCATACCCAGAAAATTTTTTAATTTTTTGTAGATAAAGGGGTTTGCTATGTTGTCCAGGGTGTTCTTAAACTCCTGGCCTCAAAGAATTCTTCTACCTTGCCCTCCCAAAGGGCTAGGATTACAAGCATGAGGCATTGACCTGGCTTCATTAGAATTTTGATAGCAATTGCAATGAATCTATATATCACCTTAGGTAGTGATATATCTTCAAATAGATAAGTTTTAACTCAAATGAATTCATAATATAAACATGGTCCTAGTAATCAGAAATATATTAAAAAGTAATTCCAGGCACAGTGGTTCATACCTATAATCCTAGCACTCTGGGAGGCTAAAGCAGGAGGATCACTTGAGGTCAGGAGTTTTAGAGCAGCCTGAACAAGAATCAGATCTCATCTCCACAAAAAATTGAAAAAATCAGCTAGGCACAGTGGCACACACTTATAGTCTCAGGTAATTGGGAGGCTGAGTAGGAGGATCGCTTAAGCTCTAGAATTGGAGGTTGCAGTGAGCTATGATGATGCCACTGTACTCTAGCCCAAGAGACAGAACAAGACCCTGTCAAAAAAAAAAAAAGAAAGAAAAGCAATTGATTCAAATGAATGATTGAATAATATGTATAGAAGATTGGAACAGGCAAGATTTGGTGGAGAAAATACAAAATATGGTAGCCTTCTGCTTTTTTAAAAATTTAATTTTGGGGGATAAATATTTTCAGATTAATGTTGCATCATGTTCAGGTAGAAGGAGAGATACGAAAGCAAGATATTTATCTCTCTAACCTCCCAGGTCTGAAGAACATTGTAGTTCAAAGATAAGTCTATTCTCCTGAAAGGAATACATGTGCATAGTCTGCTCTTAAGGCACAGCTAATGGGCAGACTGGAAATGATAAAAGGGACAAGAAGCGAACTTTAAGTCATGAAATAGAAAAAAAAAAAAACACAGAAAATGTAGGTGACAAAATAGGGCATTTAAGAAGAGAGAAAACTGGAAAGAGAGAAAGGCATGTGAACTGAGAACTTGGGGAAAGGTTTTATGGAGGAGAGAAAAAAATGAGGTCAAGAGGGAGAAGAGGTGATTGGGGCGTGGTGATGGAGAAACTATGATTAAAGACCATGAGATGGGTGGAAGCCTGGTTATACAAACCTGCCACTGCTCTTTTCCCCCTAGGAATGCAAGACTTTAATTATCTCCATACCAACTGCTTTGAGATCACCCTAGAACTAAGTTGCAACAAGTTTCCCCGCCAAGAGGAATTACAGCGGGAGTGGCTGGGTAACCGGGAAGCTCTAATCCAATTCTTGGAACAGGTAAAATCACATTTTTTAACTTTGATGGTTACAAAAAATTAAGTGTTTCCCAAGCATAGTGAGCTGTAACCTCAGGGAAAGCGTTTTGTGTGACTTAGGTCTGACTTTTGCTCTGACTTAAAGCAGTAGATCTGGGCTCCTTCTACCAATGAGATTTATTCATTCAACATTATTGAGCACAACTATCTGTCAGAAACCATGCTTGAAGTGGGGGGATTATGAGTAAACAAACATATATTCCTGTCCACCTCGAATTTACATTCTAGTGAAGAGAAACAGCAATACACAAAACAATAAAGTATAATTTATAACATGTTAAAGAAAAAATGCTATGAAGAAACTCTTACAGAGAAGGTGACATTTAAACAAAAAGTTTCCAAGGAAATGAAGGAGAGAATTATGCAGATATGGGGGGAGCATTCCCTGAAAGACACACAACAACAAATGTAAAGTCAGCAACAAACATATGAAAAACTGCTCAGCATCACTAATCGTTAGGGAAATGCAAATCAAAACCACAATGAGGCTTGGTGCCTGTGGCTCAAGTGGCTAAGGCACCAGCCACATACACCTAAGGTGGTGGGTTCGAATCCAGCCCATGACCGCCAAAACAACAATGACGGCTGCAACCGAAAAATAGCCAGGTGTTGTGGTGGGCGCCTATGGTCCCAGCTACTTGGGAGGCTGAGGCAAGAGACTCGCTTGAGCCCGGAGTTGGAGGTTGCTGTGAGCTGTGGTGTCACAGCACTCTACCCAGGGGGATAGCTTGAGGCTCTGTCTCAAAAAAAAAAACAAAACACAATGAGATACCACCTCACATCCATCAGGATGGCTGCTATTGACACTCCCCACCCCCACCCCCACAAAAAAACCCAGAAATTAACAAGTGTTTGTGAGAATGGAGAAATTGGAACCCTTGTGCATGGTTGGTAGGAATGTAAAATGGTACAGCTGCTATGGAAAATAGTATGACAGTTTCTCAAAAATTTAAAAATAGAATTCCCATATGACCTAGCAATCTCACTTTTGGGTATATATCTGAAAGAATGGTAAGCTGGGTCTCAAAGAAATATTTATATAGTCATGTTTATAGCAACATCATTTATAACAGCCAAAAGAATGGAAGCAACCAGTGTCTGTTGGCAGATGAATGTATAAACAAACTAAGGTATATACATACAAAGAAAGATTATGCAGCCTTAACAAAGAAAGAAATTCTCACACATGCCACAACACCCACAGACCTTGAGGACCTTGTGCTAAGTGAAATAAGCCACTCACAAAAGACAAATACTATATGATTCCACCTATATGGGGTTACTAGAGTAGTCAAAGTCATAGAGACAGAAAGTAGAATGGTGATTGCCAGGGGCCAGAGGGAGGGGGAAATGAAGTATTGTTTAATGGCTTGAGCATTTCAGTTTTTCAAGATGAAAAGATTAAGAGGAGATGGAAGGTGGGAATAGTTGTGCAATATTACAAATGTATTTACTAACACTACATCATATACTTAAAATGGTTAAAATGCTAAACTTTCTGTTATGTGTATTTTAATTTAAAAAAATTACAAAGTCATGACACCAGTGTGGCTGGAATAATCTCAGAAAGTAAGGGAGAGAGAGTGTGTGGTGGAGAGGAGACCAGAAAGCTCAGAGGTAGCTTACAGACACATCATCATCATGAGGACTTGAGCTTTTGTTCTGAGTGAGTTGGGTTTTGAGTAGAATAGTGACAAGATTTGACTCAGGCTTTAGCAAGATCACTCTGTTCTGTTGAGAAGAGATTATGGGAGTAGAAGGAGGGGCAAAGAGACCACTTAAAGGGCCAATCCATAATCCATAATCTTGTGTAGATCAAATACAAAAACATCTGAGAGATGGTTTTGAGACTTGACAATAGTGTACAGATGTTTTATGATCTTAACTGTATGCTATAAACTTTTTCCTACAGGTTCACCATGGCATCAAGGGAATGGTGCTTGATGAGAATTATAATAATATCGCAGGAGCTGTCATTTCTGTCAGTGGGATTAACCATGATGTCACTTCAGGTAGGTGGCTGCTGCTTAGGGGATGGAAAGAAACTTTTGTCCTTCCTCCTTCAGCATAATCAGAGGCCAGTTTTTAAGCCAGCAAGACGAGCAGGACATCTGGGACACTGCGGTGGAGGATCAGAGGAAGGAAGGGTAATAGGAATGAGGAGAGTAAATGAAGAGGCTAGATCCAACAACTATAGTGTTTAAGTGGAAGCTTTTTGCTTTTGAAGCAAGAATCCTTGAGAGGCAGGGACCAGGTAAGACCAGTAAATGTAACTTCTCATCAGCCTTCAGAAGTCCCTACTACCGGGGATGGCTAACCTTTTTTCTTTTCTGCCACACATTAGAAAAATAAGAGTTGTCTTGGGTCACACATTAACTACACAATAACTAAGCTGATGAGCAAAAAAAAAAAAAAAGGGTCGGTGCATATTTTTTACAATACCCAACACCACAGACTAGCAAAACAGTCCTCAAATAATCTACATGTGGTTAGATACCCCACAACTTTCAGGGTGTTTTCTTGGCTTAAGGCTATTTTTTTTTTTTTGAGACGGAGCCTCAAGCTATCCCCCTGGGTAGAGTGCCATGGCATCACAGCTCATAGTAACCTCCAACTCCTGGGCTCAAGCAAGTGTCCTGCCTCTGCCTCCCAAGTAGCTGGGACTACAGGTGCCCGCCACAACACCCGGCCATTTTTTTTTTTTTTGGTTGCAGCCATCATTGTTGTTTTGGCGGGCCCGGGCTGGGGATTCGAACCCGCCACCTTAGGTGTACGTGGCTGGCGCCTTAGCCGATTGAGCCACAGGC
>CAUYQV010131564.1:0-10062 GCA_963574575.1 Galagoides demidoff
TGCCATGGCATCACAGCTCATAGCAACCTCCAACTCCTGGGCTCAAGCGAGTCTCCTGCCTCAGCCTCCCAAGTAGCTGGGACCACAGGCACCCGCCACAACGCCCGGCCATTTTTTGGTTGCAGCCATCATTGTTGTTTGACGGGCCGAGGCTGGAGATTCGAACCCACCACCTTAGGTGTACGTGGCTGGGGCCTTAGCCGATTGAGCCACAGGCACCGAGCCAAGACACCATGTTTTTAAGTTCTCTATATTCTACCTTGTTTCCACAGTTCTACTTATAAAGACATAATTAACAAGGAAAGATAATACGTTAATATAATTTTATCAGTTCTAAGTAATAATTCTGTCATGTTTTGAGAGACAAAGATCTGCTTAATTTTCCTTCTTTAGTCTCTCTTTGTAGATTTTCTTTGAGGTGGAGGGGGTTGCCTTGTGTTACTTATTAGAGGGGTGTGCTGATCACTTTTTTGGCCTCTTCTCAGATGTAACTCTTGTCTGGATCTGTTAACTACTCTGATGTTTGTGGTGCTGCTGTGGCTTCCGCTGGGTAAATAGTCCGTATGATGAACCTTCATTTTGGCCCTGAGCCACTTTGATTACTCTTAAAAGAACCACACCCCAAATACCTTTTCTTTGGGTTCCCATTCAGTTTACCTGAGGTTTCTATAGTATCATTCCACTACCCCAGAATATCATGGGTGGTGGAATGATACTGTATATATTTACTGCTTTTAAAATATGGCTGCTGGCTCTGTAGTAATTTTTTAAAAATCACTTTGTGTCTTCTTGCAGTTCAGAATCTAAAGTCCATGTCAATCTCTGGATTTCTTTCTTTCTTCTTTTTTTTTTTAATTTGAGACAGTCTATGTCACCCTTGGTAGAGTGCTGTGACGTCATAGCTCACAGCACCCTCAAACTCTTAGGCTTAAGTGATTTCTCTTGCCTCAGCCTCTCAAGTAGCTGGGACTACAGGCGCCTGCCACAAGGCCCAGCTATTTTTTGGTTGTAGTTGTCATTGTTGTTTGGCAGGCTTGGGCTGGGTTTGAACCTGCTAGCTCCAGTGTACATGGCTAGCTCCCTGGCTGCTAAGCTAGGTGCCAAGCCATGGATGTTTAAGGAAAGCTTTTGGAATCTCCTTCATTTCTCTACCTTTTATGTTAACACCTCAAAAGTTAAGTTTTCTTACTTCTCTCTGAAACATCACTGTTCTAAATTCAGTTTAAGTAGATTTTTAATGCTGCTTGCATAGTGAAGTACTGATAGCCAAGAATTTTTTTTTTTTTTTAGAGACTGAGTCTCACTTTATTGCCTTCGGTAGAGTGCCCTGGTGTCACACAGCTCACAGCAACTTCCAACTCCTGGGCTTAGACGATTGTCTTGCCTCAGCCTCTCCAGTAGCTGGGACCTCAGGTGCCCAACCACAATGCCTGGCTGTTTTTTTTTTGTTGTTGTTGTTGTTGCGATTTGACCAGGGCTGGGTTTGAATCCCACCTTTGGTATATGGGGCCAGCACCCTACCCACTGAGGCACAGGTGCCACCCAAAGAAAATTTTAATACCACTGTGTTATTTATTATTCTTATTCCTCTCCCTCCATGAATTCTCCCTTCCTCTTTTAGAGAAACTACTAATGAAGGAGGTTTTCTTTCTTTTTTTTTCTCTCCTCTATTAACCTTAATCACATTTTCAACACGTAGCCAAGAATGAAGCTTTGACAGTAAGCCATAAATTTACATAGGCAAGCATTGTCAATTTTCTGTAGTTGCAACACTGAGATAACACAAGAGAGTTGGGTATTTTCTTTCTCGTGCCTTTCTTTACTAAAGAGCAATAAATACAATTTGAAAAATTTATCCATACCTCAAATTCATTTACCATAAATCTCCTGAAATTATTGCATTTACTTTTTGCTTGGTTTATGGCAAATAAAAAATCAACTTAATTCTTCAATTAGATTATTAAATGCAGATTTTGAACAATCATGGTGATGACAAACTTGTACATGCTTCATCATAACATACCTGCTTGTCAGATCAGACATTAACACTAGAAAGGATTTATATTTAACATGGATCATTTGTCATGCGGGCAAACACTTCTGGATCATTCAGAGCCAGAATCTTATACGGTAGGTTCCAGAGGGACTCCTTGGCAGATTTTGTTGATTACTCATTAAACGGTTGAAACATCTATAAACATTATTTATCTTACAGTTTACCACAGCGAAAGACATAAAAGTGAGGTAAATGCTAAGATTATAATTCTTGGAAAAACCAAAAGCAAAAATATATTTTTGGTAAATTTTTTTTCTATACATCTTTTATTAATAAAAGCTGAAAATACTAAGTGCTAGAAGGCCACAAAACTTAACATAGGTCTTTGTTACCCAGTAAAGCCCACAGCATTATGTGGTACTGCAAAATCTGCACCCTCTCCCAAGGGGCACTGCAGAGACCCACATGGCTATTTTGCCAGGGTGGAGACAATGCTTCTGCTTTTACCTCTCTTAAATAGGATTTCTGCTGCAAGGACAACTTTTTTTTTTTTTTTGGTCTATATTACTCATGCAATAACACTTTATACCTTCTTCCAGTAGCCAAGGAGGCTATGATGGGCAGTTTTTATACCTGCCTGCAGCCACAGTAAACTAATTATTAGCCTTGTAGAAGAGTGAATTAAATTATCTTTCTCTCTAAAAAAAATCTATGCTTACAGTTCTCTGGCCTAATCAATGGAAAAGATCAGTTCTGATTAACACAAAGTATATTTATCCCATTTTTCTTCTTCCCCATTCAAATAATCATATATAGGCACTTAAAAGCAGACAAATGTAGTACTCTTCTATTAAACATTTAATCAGAACTCCAGCAGAAGTATCTTTCTTCTGATATGAATGCCATTGAATATATGCTAAACTTGAAGCAGAGGCTAAATGGTTTGGTGGGAATATTTCTTAGGCAGGAGACAAATGTTTTCTCATTAGTTTGTTACCGTTGTGGTTTAAGTTCTTAAAAGATTGAAAATTTTGCTAGGTCCTTCTCCATCTCAGTGTACTGTTCCTTGAGCTTCTCCGCAGCCTTTCTGTGTTCTTTATCCACTTCAGTCCTTTTGTTGGGCTATTCCTTCATGAAGCCTTACTACTGGAGTAAATGCTGTTTCTCACTAGCTATTAAATGGTCATTTTTTTGTTCCTGCTCCATCTGTTGGAGTCTATAGACTGAATCATTAGCTGCTTGCAATCTCTGAAGAACTTGGCTTAAGTTGTCCTGCATTGTTTCTCTACATTTGGGAAGAGTATATTCATTTGTTTCATGGACCATATTCTTCAAATTTTCAAGAACTCGCATTTCTCGAAGACCACATTTTTCTTCAAATTCTTTTATAGAATAATGTGTTTCACCTTGAATAACTGGTCTGTGATCCAAGAGCCTTGAATAAATTTCTCCAAGATCCTTGATAATGAGGTGTGCTGTGCCCGAGGTCCCCAGAGTCCCTCTTCTTGTTGCCACCGCCCGTGGCGGTTCCACCCACCCATGGCTGCGCTTTCTAGTCAGGTTTTCTAGTCAGATTTTTTTGGTCATTCTCTCTTCTTGTCTCTTACTTTTCCTCCCAACTGTCTCTTTGAATATCCTTTGTTCTGTGCCTGCCCTCTTGCACTTTTGCTTGGTTGCCATCTTTTAGGTCTCACTTTTGGCTTAAACATTTTGAAGTATTTTCTAAGCAATGCTGGTAGACACAGTGAGACTAGGAGGTAGGCAGAGATAGGGGTAAGTTGAGGTGGTGGTACGTGGAAACAATGAAGGCTACATACATAAAGCATGAACATTTTTCATTGTGTTTTGTAAAAGTTAATTATAGTGGTTATCATAACTCTTCCTTTATTTACTCATCTTTTTCTTTTGGTGACAGAGTCTGACTTTGTTGCCCCAGGCTCGAGTGCCTTGGTGTCCGCCTTGGTTACAGCAACCTCAAACTCCTGGGTTCAAGGGATCCTCCTGCCTCAGCGCCTCCAATAGCTGGGACTACAGGCATTTGCCACAGTGCCCAGCAAATTTTTCTATTTTTGGTAGAGTGGGGTCTCGTCGTGCAAGAGGGCAGGCACAGAACAAAGGGTATTCAAAGAGACAGTTGGGAGGAAAAGTAAGAGACAAGAAGGGTGGATGACCACTCGTAGTCTCAGACTCTTTAATTTGGTGGGCTCAGGCTGGATTCAAACTAGCCAGCTCAGGTGTATGTGGCTGGTGCCTTAGCCACTTGAGCCACAGGCGCCGAGTCTATTAACTGATTTTTTGAGTACTTGTAAATTACATTTCTGAGATATTTTTCTCAAGTGAGGCATTTTCCAGATATACATCTGTATATTTGTAGAGAAAGAGTGTCATTCTCTTGCTCTTGGTAGAGTGCCTTGGTGTCATAGCTCATAGCAACCTCAAGTTCCTTGGCTTATGTGATCTTCCTCCCTTATCCTCCCTAGTAGCTGGGACTATAGGCACGGGCCACCATGCCTAGCTATTTTTCTTCTGTTTTTTAGTAGAGAGAGGGTCGCTCTTGTTCTGACTGGTCTTGAACTACTACTACTGAGTTCAAGCAAAATCCACCTACCTCAGCCTCCCTGAGTGTTGGGAATATAGGCATGAGCCACTGCACCTGGGCCCCAAGGATTTATCTTTGTTATTATAAAAAATTTTCAGCAGGATTATTAATTCTGGACACTGTGTTCTTACTAATGCTTTTATTCCTATCCAGGACACCTCGTCCAGTCATTGTGGAGCCTATGGAGCAATTTGATGATGAAGATGGCTTGCCAGAGAAGCTGATGCAGAAAACGCAACAATATCATAAGTAAGATTTTTTTTTTTTTTTGTAAATTTTGTGTATGTATTTCTTTTAAATTATTATGGTTGTGTTGGCTTGCAGCCTATAGCTCAGTGGCGAGGGTGCCAGCTACATGCACCGGGGCTGGCAGGTTTGAACCTGGCCGAGGCCTACCAAACAATGGCAAACAACTACAACCACAAAAAAGAAAATAGCCAGGCGTTGTGGTGGGCACCTGTAGTCCCAGCTACTTAGAGGCTGAGGCAAGAGAATCTCTTAAGCCCAAGAATTTGAGGTTGCTGTGAGCTGTGATGCAATGGCACTTTACGGAGGGTGACATAGTGAGACTGTGTCTCAAAAAAAAAATTATTATGGTTGTGTATATTTATAGGATACCTGTGATATTTTTGATGCAGGCATATAATGTATGTAAATCAAAGTAATTGGAGTGTTTATTGCCTCAGGCATTGATCTTTTTCTGTATTAAGAATGTTCCAGTTTTACTCTTAATTATTTTAAAGTAATTTAAAGTCACAACTTATTGGGTGGTGCCTGTAGCTCAGTGGGTAGGGCGCTAGCCACATACACTGAGACTGGCGGGTTTGAACCCAGCCCTGGGCCAGCTAAAACAATAATGGCAACTACACCCCAAAATAGCTAGGTGTTGTGGCAGGCGCCTGTAGTCCTGGCTACTTGGGAAGCTGAGGCAAGAGACTCACTTAAGCCCAAGACCTTGAGGTTGCTGTGAGCTATGACGCCCCAGCACTCTACCCAGGGCAACAGCTGGAGACTCTGTCTCAAAAAAAAAAAAAAAAAAAGTCACAACTTATTGCTGACTATAGTCACTTTTTTTTTAAAACTATCAAATATTGTTCATTCTATCTATATATTTTTGTGGTAAGTTTTTTTTTTTAGACAGAACCTCAATCTGTTGTCCTGGGTAGAGTGCTGTGGCATTACAGCTCACAGCAACCTCCAACTCCTGGGCTTAAACGATTCTCTTGCCTCAGCCTCCCAAGTAGCTGGGACTATAGGCACCTGCCACAGCGTCTGGCCAATTTTTGGTTGCAGCCGTCATTGTTGTTTGGCAGGCCTGGGCTGGATCCAAACCCACCCGCTCAGGTGTATGTGGCTGGCACTTTAGCCGATTGAGCCACATGCGCTGAGCCTAAGATTTTATTAATAAAGATATTTTAGGTATCTTCCATCAAGAGTGTTTGTTGCATTGTATCACTGGACCTTGAACCCTGGATTATTTTAATAGAGGTTTAGAAGATCAGAAGGAATCAGAGAAGACTGAGAGGGACCACTCACAGAACTGGAAGGGACAACTATTTCCTAGAAACAGGGGAAGAGAGTATTTCAGAGAAGGATCAGCAGTAATTGATTATAATTCATAGCCATTTAATTTCTCTTATAATGTTATTTTATTTTATTTTATTTTTTTTGAGACGGAGCCTCAAGCTATTCCCCTGGGTAGAGTGCTATGGCATCACAGCTCACAGCAACCTCCAACTCCTGGGCTCAAGCGAGTCTCCTGCCTCTGCCTCCCAAGCAGCTGGGACCACAGGCGCCAAGCCTTCCATTTTTCTTATTACAGATTACATTACAAATTAGAGTACACTTTTGGATTTGGGAATTAGAGAACTACATTTAGTGGAATTTACAGATCGTATTTGTTCATATGAATTTAGTTATCCCAGCAAACCTTATAAGAACTGGTTATGTTCCTAGATTTTCTAGTAAAAAGTAGAGGAAATGCTCACAAAGCACAACAGCAAAGATCCAAACTCAGTTCTAACTCCAAAAATAAGTTGTTATTTCAGTATCATTTCCTTTGGGAGAAAATGAAGAATTTTTTATTTTTTTAAGACAGAGTCTAACTTGGTTATCCTGGGGTTAAGTGTCATGGCATCATAGCTCACAGCAACCTCAAACTCTTGGGCTCAATTGATCCTCCTGTCTTAGCCTCCCAACTAGCTGGGCCTACCAGGCTTGCACCACCATGCTTGGGTAGTTTTTCTATTTTTTGTATAGACAGGGTCTTGCTCTTGCTTACACTAGTCTTCAAATCCTGAGCTCAAACAATTCACCTGCCTCAGCTTCCCAGAGTGCTAGGATTATAGGAGTGAGCCACCAGTGCCTGGTGTGAAAATGAAGAATTTTTAAACATTTATGTTATAGTCAAACTCTGGTTTAGAAACTGCTAACTAATAAACAATTCTCTTAGAAAAATTAGTAATTCGTAGATCTCCTCCTTCCAACTTCCCATTAAGGACTTTAAAAAGAAAAAATACAAATAAGTTTTTATTTTTGTCATGCCTTTGAAGATCTTTCAAATTGTTTCTTGTTAATACATCTTTTTCTCTCTGATGTTTTTTTTATTTGTCCCAGCTTTGTTGTATCCACTCGTGTTCACCTCCACATCCCAAAATAAAAGTTAAAATTTATAACTGTAGGGAAGTATCTATAGTGCTGTCAGCACTTTTTTTTTTTTTTTTTTTTTTTTTGAGACAGGGGCTAGCCTAGGCTGTTCAAGTACAGTGGCATGATCATATCTCACTGCAACCTTGAATTCCTGGGCTCAAGAGAACTTCCCTCCTCAGCTTCCTGAGTAGCTGGGACTATAGGAGGGTACCACCATCCCTGGCTAATTTTTCTTTTTCTTTTTTTTTTTTCCCAGGTTCATAATTTATTGTACAAATTGAGTATCACATGATGAGGTGACATTAGCTTCTCCAGGCATGGGAACTTAATAGATGAAGTACAGTTTAGAATCCATTTATGTTGCTTTCACAGCTGGAGTTTTTTTAGATCTTAACTTGAAGTATAAGATTATCAAAGCAATGCTTCCGTATGTGGCCAGTACACAATTCATTCTACCTGTGAGAGTATAAGAGTTGAAATATTTTTTAATTCCAGTGAACTGGAACTGGGCATCACTTTCTGGTCCTGCCATGATTCTAATCTCTCCAAAGCCACAAATTCCGCAACCAGTGCCCTTCAAGGTTCCCAGCCACCGCTCGGTCCAGCCGGAAAAAGCTGGCTAATTTTTCTTTCTTTGTTTTTTTTTGTAGAGAGGGGGGAATCTCACTATGTTGCTCAGCAGTTTGGTATTGAACTCCTGGCCTCAATGGACTCCTTCACTTTGGACTACTAGAGTGCAGGGACTACAGGCATGAGCTGCCATGCCCAGACCCCATCAGTACTTTAAAATTTTTTTCTTCATCTTTTTTTTTTTCAAGTACTTTTACTTACTAAGCCAATAGTTGAAGACTTCTAGGTATATTTGCAGGCCTTTATTTTCATTTTTGATTTGATCACTTTTTTGTTTGTATTCAGAAAATACATATTGAATGTATATATTCCATATAATGTGCTAGGTACTTGAGCTGCAGTACTTAACAGACATATTTGGTGTCCTGATGGTTTATAGTCAAGCAAAGATAAAGAAGTATTAAATAATTGACTGTAATTATAGTAAGTTGGGCCTTTATTTTTTTGCCTCCCCAATTAATCTGGCATATAAAATTTAGCTGTTTTTATTACTAAAAAAATTTAACCCGAAAGAGATATAACTTGGGCTTACATGTTGCAGACTCCCTTACGTAAGATAGTTGGTTGAATGAAAACCAGAAAAGCCTTATGGGGGTAATGATTAGAGGAATGTAGGTTATGGCATCAGATTGCATAAGTTTGAATACTGGTTCCATAAATTATTAGTTGGACATTCTTTGCAGTTTGTGAAAATCAAACCTATTAAACTCCATTGCAATTTTGCAATGAGGGTTAGTCCTATAACCTGCCTGACAACAGTGCTTTTTAAGGGTACTTTTTTTGTATGTTTTAATTTAAATTTAGGGAAAGAGAACAGCCACCGCGTTTTGCTCAACCTGGGACATTTGAATTTGAGTATGCCTCTCGATGGAAGGCTCTTGATGAGATGGAAAAGCAGCAGCGAGAGCAGGTTGACAGAAACATTAGAGAAGCCAAAGAGAAACTGGAGGCCGAGATGGAAGCAGCGAGGCACGAGCACCAGCTAATGCTCATGAGGCAAGGTGAGGATGGAATTTCATGTATTTGTGGTATAATTTTCTTTTTTTCCTTAAGGTTCATTTGCATGTACTACTGATTACTATTACTATTACTATTTAAATTGGTTAGAGACATAGCTGGAACTGAATGTAAAAACATCTCTTTTTCTGAGAGAACTTCCATTTAACAAATTTACTAAAAGTAAGTTTTACCTTCGTGAGTAGCATTTATTTGTTTATTTATTTAGAGACAGAGTCTCACTTTGTTGCCCTCAGTAGAGCACTGTGGCATCACAGCTCACAACCGCTAGCTCTTGGGCTTAGGCAGTTCTCTTGCCTCGGCCTCCCAAGAAGCTGGGACTACAGGCGCTTGCCACAACATCCGGCAATTTTTTTGTTGGAGTTTGGCTGGGGCCGGGTTTGAACCCACCACCCTCGGTATATGGGGCTAGTGCCCTACTCACTGAGCCATAGGCATCACCCGGCGAGTAGTATTTTTGGAAGTAATTGAAGTATGTTAAATTTTGGTAGTAGCAAAAACATGATTGTTTTGTCAAAAAGAAAAACACAATAAAAACGCAGTTCTTAGTAGGTAGACGTGACATAAAGCCATATAGAAGATTTTGTTTGATGAAAAGAAGAATTAAACAACTGATAACTATTTAAGCATTTCCACACTTGGAACGAGTACAGATAGATAATCTGGTGGAGATGTAACACATTGATGTGTATAGATAGATATGGGGATTCAGGAAGGGTAAATTCTTTTTTTTTTGAGACGGAGCCTCAAGCTATCTCCCTGGGTAGAGTGCCATGGCATCACAGCTCATAGCATAGCAACCTCCAACTCCTGGGCTCAAGCGAGTCTCCTGCCTCAGCCTCCCAAGTAGCTGGGACCACAGGCGCCCGCCACAACGCCCGGCCATTTTTTGATTGCAGCCATCATCGTTGTTTGGCGGGCCCCGGCTGGGGATTCGAACCTGCCACCTTAGGTGTACGTGGCTGGTGCCTTAGCCGATTGAGCCATAGGCGCCGAGCCAGGAAGGGTAAATTCTTAGTAATTAGCAAGAACATTTTTTTTTTTTTTATTAATTGATTTCTGTGTACATTGATGCCAACATGGGGTACATTGTGCTGTTTCATATACAATTTGAAACATCTTCATCAAGCTGGTTAACATAACTTTCATATCATTTGGTTAATCATTGTAT
>CAUYQV010131566.1:0-18093 GCA_963574575.1 Galagoides demidoff
CGGGCACCTGTGGTCCCAGCTACTTGGGAGGCTGAGGCAGGAGACTCGCTTGAGCCCAGGAGTTGGAGGTTGCTATGAGCTGTGATGCCATGGCACTCTACCTAGGGGGATAGCTTGAGGCTCTGTCTCAAAAAAAAAAAGTTTTCAAATCATACACTTAAATGTAAAACTTTAAACTTTCTAAATAGAGACATAGATAATCTTCATGAGCTTGAAATAGGCAAGGATTTTTTAAATGCAATACCAAGAACATGATCCATAAAAGAAAAAACTTAATAAACTGGACTTTGTCAACACTAAGAACTTCTGTTCTACAAAATGAATTGTTAAGAAAAATGAAATGGCAAGAGAAGACTAGGAGAAACATTTGCAAGTCACATATCTGATAAAAGGAGTTATGTTGAGAACATATATGAAATCTCAAGACTCAGTGAATAATAAAACGTAGGCAAATGATCTGAGCTTTTGCCTGCACTGCATCAACAGTAGTGTCCAGGTGGCAGAGAAGCCCCTGAGAGATACTCAGCACTGCAGTCACTAGGGAGATGCAGCTGGAAGCCACACTGCCGTCATATACCTAGAAGAATGTCTAAAATCAAAATGACTGCTAATGCCAAGTGGTGTTGAGGATGTAGAGCAACTGGAAGCCTTATGCGTTGGAGGTTAAAGTGGAAATTGGAGAAACCGTTTGGGAAAAAGGGTTTGTCAGTTTCTTAAATAATCAAATATACAGCTGCTTTATGACCTAGCCATTCCAATCCTAGACATTGACCATAAGAAATGAAAACAAATGTGTGTACAAAGACTCACAGACAAATATCCATGAAAGCTGTATTTGTAATAGGCAAAAACTGAAAGTAACTCCAATAACCATCAACAGGTGAATGGTTACATAAATTGGTGTATATCCATATAATGGAATACTATTCAGTGGTAAAAGTAGGTAACTATTTATATATGTAATAAAATGAAATGATTTCCAGAATCATGTGGAAGGAAAGAAACCAGAAAAAAAATTATAAACTTTGTGATTTTGTTTGTATAAATTCCTGAAAATGCAAGTAAACTGCAGTTTAGGTGGGTGGGTGAAGGGCGGGAGGTTGTCTGAGAGAGGCGGGAAGAATCTTCTAGGGGATATATATATATATATATACATACACACACACACACATGCACACACATGCACACATTATTTTGATTATGGTTTCATGGCTAAGTCAAATTGTACACATTAAATATGTGAAGTTTATTGTGTATCAATTAGACCTCAATAAAGTTTTTTTAAACATATAGTCCTTTTAATCTGGTTGCTTAGCTAAAGCCCTATTTCAAAGAAAATTTCCAGTCTGGCCAGTGCCTCCTGAGTTGACGCTGGTACAAATGTGGGTCAGCTTGACAGTTACATTTCATGCTAGCGATTGACAGGCTGACTTTCTAGCATAAAGCAATCACATGCGTCTGAGTATATTTGCCTCTGACAGAGTTTCAGACCAGTATGATTGAGAGGACAGAATCTGAAATTTGGAAATAAATGGTAGTTGGCAAATACTTTCTCTTTTTCTCTGTTACACAGAGAGATCAAGAGTCTACCGAGTTCACCATTTCAGAAATGTCACCTGTGATGACAGTTTCAGGTGCACACAATTTTGTTTGTTGTTTTTATTCTCCCCAGAGCTTCTCACAGAGTGAGCACTCATGGATATAGAGGTGGGAAGGCCAGCCTAGCTCGTACCTGGAAGGGAGCCTTTGCAGAGAAGATGAAGTAACTCTGTAGCTGTCTCTAGCTCCGTGGCTGTAGTCTTTGAACTGCCTTCCTTTTAAGCGTTTGTGCCTCTTGGCAGGGGCTGAGTTGGGCTTTCTTTGGCGCTGCTGCCCACCCTGCTGCCCTTCCGTAGGGCTGCTCACTCTGCTCAGTCTCCCGTGCCTTGGGATCAGATGTCCTGGGGTTGTCTTTAGGTTCTACAGTATTTTTTCCGGCATTCCTACCATATACGTTTTGTAGATTGATTCTTAGGTAGTCTTTCATAACATGTGCTGTGTGCTAGGTGCTATGGAGAGAAAATTAACATGTATCCGCCTCATAGTCTGGTTGTCAGTAACTTTTTGCCTGAGTTGAAGCTTTCAAAATATTTAGCTAAATCCCTTCCTTTCTGTTCTCCTCTTCTGCTTACCTTGAGGCCACACCGCCACAGCAGCTCAGCCAGGAATTATCACTCAATCTCCCATCCCTCTCTGTCTATTTCTTGGGAGCTTCTTTTAGGAGCTTCAGAGTCTACATTATTGACCTGCCAAAACCCTGGCCAGACATTTCTGCTGCAGTCAGATTTATTAGGCCATTTCTCCGCACTGACAACTCAGAAATCTTAAACTTGGCAAGCCTACTCTTTGACAATAAAGTTTTATTTCCCCCCCTTTGCTATTCTTTTATTTTCAGTAAGCTGGATATGGAAACTCATCAAGACATCTTTTCCTAAGAGCCGTAGTCAAATAATCCTTCTTGGCACTTTCCTTTCTGAAGGCATCGTTTTGTCATGGTCAGTGGCTTCCGTGCTGGTCCCTGCAGCGTTAAACACTCCCTAGAGTTCACAGCACCCTGATTTCCATTACTTCATCATAACTGCACACTGTATTTTGTATTTCTGTCACTAAGGTCCCGTGAAAAGCTCAGACTTCCTCCACCATCCCCAACCAAACTCAAGAAAAAACCTTTTTCATTATGTTGCTGCTTGTTTTTTTCTCACTGTTTTGAAATCCCTTTTTTTTTTTTCATATTTTGATTAATTATACATGCTGTGTCTACTTATGGACTTTCCAACCAGTAATCTTTCTGTGTATGAGTCAAGAGTATAGCTAATAAGTATAACTTTTTAGCTTTTATAATAAGTTTTAATATCTGCTAGGGCAGTCTCTCCTTTCTTTATTCCTGTTTTAAAAATAGTTATTCTCAGACACTCATTCCAGATGACTTTGGAATAACTTCAGTAAGCTTCCCCAATGTATATTTCGGATTTTTTATTAGAATTACATTAAATGTACAGATTAATTAAAGAATTGATGACTTTAAACAAACTGTTCTTTCCCCCTAAACACATACATGTCTAAACTTATGAAGGTGTTTCTACTGATCTGTTAGTAGCTTGCAGCTTTCTTCCTGCTGAGTGATTATTTTAGGTATTTTTATTCTTTTTATAAGTGACATTACTTTGGTTTCCTTCTGACTTTAAGTGCTTCCCTGTCTAATTTCACCCAGTGTTGTAAATTTGGCTATCATCTATGCACAGATTATTTCTTAATCCACATTCTGAACCACTGTTCCTCATTTCCACTTTTCTGTTGAATGTTCATCACCCCATGTTCCAAAGGTACTGCAAACCAGTCCATTTAAAAATAAACTCTCCTTTCTCTCCCTCCTCAAACTGTGTCCCCTCTGTGTCGCCTTCTAGAATTAGTTTTATCACTGTCCTAGCCATATAAGGTTAAAACCATGAAACTGTCTTTGGTTATCCTATTAATTCTTTTGATTGTGCCTCTATAGTATTTTTCGTAGTTGTTTTCTTCTTTCCAACCCCATTGTCTTGTCTTGTTTCCAGTCTGTATTATTTCTTACCTGGATTATTGATGTTTTGACCTCTATTCCTTCTTTCTACTCTCTGAACCCAGTGTCTTCTGTGATAATTTAAATATCTAAAACACCGATGTCTTTGTTAGTTGAGATTCCTTTGCTTTCATCATAAAGTCCAAATAGCATGATTTACATGAGAGCCTTCAAAAATCGCCCCCACAGACTGTCACCATTTTGTATTCTGTTACATTTCTACCAGTATCGTGTCACTCATCTCCCAGTTTCTGTCGCTTCTTGTGTCCTTGTTTATGCTGTGCACTCTTTCTAGAATAACTCTCCAGTACCATTTCCCCTATTTTTGTTTCCTCCTGACTTCTTTTTTTTTTATTTCTTATAGCATAACTATGTACATTAATGCAATCACGGGGTACAGTGTGCTGTTTTCATATACATTTTGAATCTTATCAAACTGGTTAACATAACCTTCATGTCATTCTCCTAGTTATTGAGTCAAGGCATTCATACTCTGCTGACTTCTTTTTCATGTCCCAGCTCCCATGTCGCCTTTGCTGAGATATCTTATTGCCCTGCATCCCTGTTCCTCAATAATTTATTTTTATTTCCTCTTCTCAGTGTAAGGACCACTATGTATGCCTCTGCTATGGCACATGTTACCTGAGTCTTTGTTTTATACTTTGTTGATACTTTTGTTTCTTCCATTTTTATGTCAGGCTTTTGAAGACATTAGTGGGGCTTCAGTTAACCGAGTTTTTAAGTAATTATTTAGTCTCAATAAATATTGAGTGGTATCGTTTGCATACAGTCAAAGTTATAATGATAAGTGTTAACAGTATGTGCCATTTATTAAACTCTTAATGTGTTCCAAAACCATGCAATGAGTCCTGGCTGGCATTAATCTAAGAACTCTATGGTGATACTGTTAAAACAGCTACACTCTCCATGTACAGAAAAGGAGGCCCCAGAGTTGTACAGCACACATGACTGGTGAAGTCAGGCTTCGAATGCTGCTGGCTTGATCCTCATGTTTTAACTCTGACCATTGCCTTCTCCTGCCGCTCTTGTAGTTCTGCATGTGGGCTTGCCCAGTGGGAGGCTCAGGCATATGAGCAGGTGTTGGCATGAGCTTAGGTTTGCAATTCTGTTGTTTTCTGCCTTCTTCTGGAAGGCTTACTTTTTGCTCTTACTTTTATATTTAGTTTTTTAGTCTACATTTTATCATGCTTTAAGTTGCTTCAGATTTTTTTAAAGTGAGTTAGTATAAGTTACATATGATTAGTTAACTCTTTCCTTTCACCCCATTAGGTACTTATTGGCTGTGTCCTTTGTACCAGGCACTGGTAGGGGCACTGAAAACATGATGTCATATAAAGTGTACAAGGTTCCTGCCTCCAAGGCACTTCAACAAAGCATCAGTTTAGTCTCTGCCATTTAAGTTTGCAGATTGATATGTAAATATTCTGGAACTCTTCAAAAATTAGGAAAACAGGAAATAAATGCATGAACAGTGACTGTGTGTAGTAGGTACAAAAATGATGGCAAAGTATGAGTTTGTTTTCAGCTGATTGAATGCCTTCCTCTTGACTGTTATCTCTACTTTTCACTCTTTCTAACAACATTGCATTGAACATTCCTGTTTATAGACCATTGTCTACGTCCACAATTTTTTCTATAAGGGAAAGTGGAGTTATGTTACTTCAACAGGGTAATTTCAAGATATTTGATATGTATTGACAATGATAAGCAAAATATTTATTTTTCCAGCATAGATTGCTTTAAATTAGAAAGAAGCCCATAGTAAGTGTTAGAGTAGACCTCTGGAGTGGGTTTTTATGTGATTGGCTTCTGTGTGTGTGTATGTATACATATATAGGCATATGTATGTTTTTTCCCCAAAAAACTTTCTATCACAAAGGCATAAAATAAAAAGAAAAGAGCTTTGGTTTTCCAAATGTGAAAAAACAGAAAAGGATGCTTGTCTTTAAATGTAGTATTGAATCAGCTTTAATGATTAACCTTAGATACTTAATATTTTTATAGAAGAGTGTATTAATTTGATTGTGTCTTCTTTAAAGTACAAAATATAAATCTGATTTATTAAAATACTCAGTCCTAGGGCAGTGCCTGTGGCTTAAAGGGGTAGGGCACTGGCTCCATATGCTGGAGATGACAGGTTCAAACCCAGCCCCGGCCCCAAACTGCAAACCCCCCCCCCCAAAAAAAAAAACCCCACCAAAGAACGAAAACATTTGGGCAGCGCCTGAGACTCAGTGAGTAGGGTGCCAGCCCGATATACCTAGGGTGGCGGGTTCAAACGGGCCCCAGCCAAACTGCAACAAAAAAATAGCCAGGCGCCTATGGTTCCAGCTACTTGGGAGGCTGAGGCAAGAGAATCACCTAAACCCAGGAGTTGGAGGTTGCTGTGAGCTGTGACACCACAGCACTCTACCAAGGGCAATAAAGTAAGACTCTGTCTCTAAAAAAAAAAAAAAAAAAAAATTTCTCAGTCCCAATGTTGATTTTTCTTTGCTGAAATGGTTATTAATTTTACAGTATTTTTTTGCTTTTTGTGCCAAATAACAATTGTGTTGATGTGCCCCAAATCAATGTTTAACTTTGTGTTATTTGGGGTCTATACCACATTGAGTTCAAGTCTTTCTGCTTGATATTTTAGGATTTCCAGCGTCTGGCCCCAGCCCCCCTACCTCCACCAGGCCGTCCCCCACAGGGCCCCCGGCCCTCACTGTTGTGCCGCTGGTGTCTGCCTCCAGGAACTGTCTTCCCCCTGCCTCTGCTCCCCCGTGCCCTCCCTGCTTCAGGACTGACAGATTGCTAGCCTATACTTTCAGCTATATATTTTGACATCTTATTGTTATCAGGGTTGTTTTACAGTTCTTAAACTTGTATATATATTTTACTTATTCCCTGTTAGTGATAAGTACACAGCAGATATTCAATAAATACTTCTAGTATGAGTGATACATTTTTTATGATTTGAAAATTTTAATTACTGCACAAATGTTTCAAAGTGCTTGCTTTTTCTCTTAAGGAATAATTTACAGCCCTGAGGGATGTTGGCTTACAATATATTCCCGTCAACATGACTTTGACATTTCTTTAATATGCCTGTTAGTAATTTTCATCAATAAGCAGTTAAGTGAAAAGAGTGCCAGACTGGGTTTCAGTCCGGCTTCTTCCCTTAACCCGTTTCTGGGGGTTAGCTAGGGCGTGAGTTCCTTCTCCTCTAAATGGATAGTATTATACTAGATCATTCCAAAAATTCTTCCTATTGCTTCAAATGCCACTTTAAATATTCCGGAGTGTGTCGTATCTTCCACAGTCGGGTGATACTGGCATCACCCACTCTGTTGAGCAGCACCAAGCTAGAACTTTGATTTTTAAGTCTTAGTTTACTTACAGATGAATATTTGTATCAGTTAAATATTCTAAAAATTGCCTATGTAGAGATTTTAGCTGCAGAGTATTATGGTTCAACTAGTTGGTTCAGAGATCTGTTTTGATTTTCTTAAATGTTATAAAAAATTATAATATGGCATATTTGTTCTTATTGCCTCCCTTTAATAATATAGAAAATTAAATGTTCTTGTTTTTCTTCCATAAACCCACCTTGTTGAAGCAGGAAGCTTAGGTGGATGTCAAGACTTATTTTTAATTTGGGCCCTGGCATTCTGTCTAGCTAAGGCACAACAGCTTGACCTCTTTGTGTGGCTTTGCTGAAGTATCTGTCCCCTATAAAAGCCGATACAATCAACAGCACCAGCATAGATAAAGAGGTGCATAGGGTTGTATTTTAGTGGCAAAGCTGTTTTTTGTGACCATGTTCTGCAGGCAGACTGGAGGTGACAGTATTATTTACTTTGTTGCTTGGGGTCCAAAGAGAGAATAAATTGCTATTGATTTTTGAGACATTCCAGTGAAGGGTCTGAAAGCCTTCAGAAGAGCTGGGTGGCAGGACAGCCAGTGATGGCACAGAGACTGCCTTTTAAAATGAAAATTCATTTTCTTGTTACTGTCATAAAGATTTTTTTCATTCTTAGAGCTGGTTACAAGAAGATGTGACTGTGGGGCTGTTGCTATTATAAATGTTTTCTATCCCCTGTAAAGAATGGGATTCAGCTCTTTTTGTAGCGGTCTGAAACTGATAAATAGAGTTCTGTGTGTGCCATGCATACATGTAATCCCTGGGACTTAAAGTGATATTTAACTCTGTTAGTATGTTAACTGCTTTACCAAGGACGCTTTTAGGATTGTCAAATGTTTGGCAGCATAAAAGAAGAAAATTTGAATTTTGTTGTCTTGTTTTAACGTGTAAATGGCAGATGTACTTCTCAAGTGATGCATTTGCTTTCCTTAGAGATTTCTTAATTTATTGTCCACATATAATACTCAATACTTTTTTAACTTGGAAAATATTTAAGGTGTTCTAAGCATCTTGATGCCCAGTTTGCTGACCTCCTTCCACCCCTTACAGAGTTATCATTCCCTAGAGATTTAGGGTTCTGCTTTGTGGTGACACCTGAGGGGCACGAGGAAAGGAATAGCGGCAAACCTGCCCCTGCCGAAACCTGCTGGGCATATTTCTTGAATCAGTAAGTAATGTGTTGCTAATTTAATAGTCTAGGGTGACTATCTGTTTTGGGAAGTGAGAAATAATGGCATCCAGAAAATCACTGGTATCCTTAAAAGTGGGAAATGGTTATAAGGCTTGTCATGACAGAGACTGATAAAGAGACACCAAATGAAGTCAATTAACTTCCCAGAGTTAGGGAGTCCTTTTTGAAAGAATGGAAACATTTATAATTAATAAAGAAATAAATCAAATTCTTGATTACTGAAGTTTAGCTTACCATCCAGATCTCTAAATAAACAGTACTCTTAAAAATATGATTATTTTTAAATGGGGGCCTTTCTGAGTGAGAGAAGCACAACTTTTAATGGTTTAGATAGTATTTATCTATATAATCATTTTCCTTCCAACTTGTCGATGTTAAGCTACTTATATTGCTTGAAAGGAATACGTCTACACGCTGTTTAGTTTCGTAAGAAGGCATTTCAGGCTGCTGAGTCGGTGACAGGTCCCCTTTCCTGTGGCGAGGCTGGGGTAGTGAGAAAACGGCACAGACTGTAGAGGCCCAGCGACTGCTCCCAGCACCCAGGTCTTCCAGCCACTGGCTGTGTCGCACAGACTGTAGAGGCCCAGCGACTGCTTCCAGCACCCAGGTCTTCCAGTCACTCACTGTGTCATTGAGGCAAATGGTTTAACCTCGTTAGGTATATCTAGGTCTCAAATGTCAATCATCCTATCTATCTAAAAATGAGAAGGAAATCAAATTGTATGTTAAAGTACATTGTTGCCACCATCACCGTCATTTTGCCATAGGTAGGAATGAGGGAAACACCTAGAATGCCGTGCTATTGAAGATGGGGGGAAATGTAGCGGAAAGGCTCCGTCTGCTATTCCTACTTACTGTTCGCTACTTCTCATGACAAGGCGCTAGGCCGCGGGGGCTTGGCGGTGGAGCCTGGAAGTGTGCTTTTCATCACAGCATTTTGTTTCAGCCCTTGAGCTCTGTAGAAACGTCTTGGGTGACAGCTACAGCTGTGGTTGTTTGTGGATGTGTTAGTCTGACCAGGAGTGATTGTGCTCCCTCTGCACAGCCGGCCACACCCAGTGTGCCCACCCTGACCTCCCCCTGCAGGGCCAGTGCCCTTCTCACTGCCTGTTCCTCCCTCTGTGGGTCGTTCCCTGCGTCTGGCCTTTCTCTTCTGGTCGTGGCGAGGGCCTCTATTCATAGCCTTTTTCCCCATTGCCAGCCTTCAGGATTCGGCAAACTTCAAGTCCTGACCCAGTGGGGTTTTGTTTACTCTTAGTGGAGTAACAGGGGCAAAGTCAAGTGGGTGTTTAGATGTTACCAGATGTGCTGATATGCTTTTCTGACCTGTATGTTTCTTGTTGTATTTTAAAGTCTATGCCCTCTTTTCAAGTAGTTTCATATTTTAATCTTACAATTACAAACTTTCTAAATATTCTATCAAAATGTTAGTGAATATTCTGATAAGTTTCTTGAGAGTGTAGCCCCTTCATTCTTCTTACCTCTAACACCCGTTGAAAAATCATTCTTCTAATAATGTTATTCTAATAACAGTCTAATAATTATTCTAATAATATTGTTCAAAGAGTATTTTTTGTCATAGTTTTAATCACTATCATTCTAAACTAAACTTTAAGAAATGTCTTACACTTATCCTAAAGAAAAAATTCAGTTTTGTTTCTTCACTTGCCTACGATTTATCCGTTTGAAAATAAAGAATTTTGCCCTCATATGAGTCAGCGTTTATTGAGTGTTGACCATGTGCTGATTCTGTCCCATGGGCTTTACGTATATTCTCTAACCCAAGTTTCCTAGCAGTCTTCAGAGGTAAATCCTGATGCTGTCTGCATCCTGTAGTGTAGATGAAGAACTGAGCACTATGCAATTTAGAAAAGCTGCGGCCTATTACTCAGCCGTGGATGGTTAGCTGGGATTCCAGTTCAGAGATTTTCCATTTTTAGGGTCTGTGTTCTTTACCACTACCTACATGCATGTTGAATTTCTCTGCTAGGTGCTGAATAATATTTTAATAAAGGATGTTGAGAGACTCTCCAGAAATCCAGACCAAAATTCAGTAGTCTAACAGTTCCTGTCTTACAGTTGTCAGCTAATTTTATTGATAGGTAATTTTCTTGTTAATACCTATTCATTTAAAGCAGTGGTTCTCAACCTTCCTAATGCTGGGGCCCTTTAACATAGTTCCTGTGGGTCGTGACATGTTGAGAACTGCTGATGTAAAGGAAGAAGAATGAAAGCAGGAGTGACAGAGAGTGGACTCCAGAGGTTTATGTTTGTGATAGGTATTTTAATATCTCTGCTTGTAGATATGCGAAATACCTGTTTACTTACCATAATGAAGTTACCGTGCATGTAACTTCTTCAACATTCGATAATTTTATCTGTAAAATGAAATAACAAGGCACTTTGTATGACTTACATTTTGATAGATTTTCAAAGTGATAGAAAAAATAGTAATCTTTGAAATCATTTTTATCAGACTTCAGTTTAACATACATTTATTAAATGTGTTTTTTAAGTTAAATGATTTTAAAGAGCATACAGGTGGATTATAGACTTGTAATTTACCTACTTTATTTATTTATTTATTTTTTAATTTTTTGAGAGAGCCTCACTCTGTCACTCTGGGTAGAGTGCCATGGCATCATAGCTCACAGCAACCTCAAATTCTTGGGTTTAAGCAATCCTCTTGCCTCAGCCTCCCTAGTAGCTTGGACTAAAGGCGCCCACCACAACGCCCAGCTAATTTTTCTATTTTTAGTAGAGACAGGGTCTCTTGCTCAGGCTGGTCTCAAGCAACCCACTGGTCTCAGTCTCCTGGAGTGCTAGGATTATAGGCATCAGCCACTGTACCTAGCCAGTAATTTACCTATTTTAAAATTCAAAAAAATTCCTGGCTGGCTTTGCATTCTGTTCTAACAAGAAAGGAAAACTTATTTTTAATATTGAACTGAGAAAAACTAATACTAAAGTAGATCTGTCATGCAAAGAAATATAACCCGTGCCAACAAAAGGAATTCATAAATCCACTGTTTAGTATTAGCAAGCTCTCTGAATTAGCATGGATAATTGAGGCTTGACAGTTCTTAGTAGTATTATCAAGAGTGTCTTTCAGATGATAATTTCCTTTATTGTCCTTGATTAATTTGTAAGTAATTAGATAGAATTTGGCAGTAACCTGATGTGTAACTCTTCTTATTAATATGGGTTTTAATTCATAATCCTAAATACTTTGTAAACTCATTTTCATATGTCATCTTTATTCCACCTATAAATTTAACGTTTATTTATAATGGAAATAAAAATTATTGAATTTGGTTGTCCTGAAACTCTGATTATTATGTTATGTAAGTGCTCACTTGTTAAATTTTAATATGCAGGTTATAGATACCAAGTAGCTCATGGTACCTCTCAAATATTAATTGTTTTTGGATATACTTTAGTGGTTTAATGTAATTACCAACTTAGCCTAAAAATGAGTCTTCTATTTAGAAACCCTGACGTAATTTTAAAATTGGAATTTGTACAATGTTTTCGTGGGAAAATAATCCTAAATCTGTTTTTGACATGAAAACATTACAGAATGTCACTCCGTGTGAACAACCTTAATTCACTACTGAATTTATGTTCTTATTTCCTCTGCTTTTTCTTACCTTTGAGAATATTTCACTCTCCTAAGATTAATTTCTTAAGTGCTCTGTGGAAATATGAAATTGGAGTGCTATATGTTTCTTCTAAGTAATAGTAAGTGCATTTGTATACATGAATGTCATTCTTTAAAAAATGAAAACATAGTTCATATCTGTTTTCTGAGTGATTATAGTTCCTCTGTATATTTTCGCCAAGTCAGTGGAGAATTTAGTATATTTATTCACAGATGTCACTATTTACATGTTATTATAATAATCTTCATACTTTCAAAACTTATCTCATTTTAATCACAGTATGAAATAACACGCTTCTCATATGATAGAAGCAAAAGCTACCCCACCCCTTTTCCGTGGAAATACCATAGAACTGAACTGGGAAATGCTGAGAATGATTAAAAGTCTTGCAGGCGAGTAACCGAATTCAACTACATTTTTTTCCCATCCAAGGTCTAGGCTTTTCTTCTTGTACTTCTATAACTTTGGAGCTAGGTAGAGGTTGTGTCTTGTTTTGATTTTACCGTCTCTTTTAAGAGAAGGGAAACTGAAGCCCAGCTAAATCCCAGTCTTGTTTTCTACTCATCTCTTTTCCTGGAAGTACATACTTCTTATCTACCTACAAAGAACCAGCAGAAATTCTAATCAATCATAGTTTAAAAAAAAGGAAAAAAACCTATATAAAAGAACTTTGTAAAACAATGCAACAATGCTCTTATATTTGTGATTGTTTCTTTCGGACATGCAGTGGTTTTGAGATAACATCGGCTAAATGGAGAAATTGATGTTATGTCTATATTACTCCGTGTCATAAGGAAATTCTCATTTTTTAATGTTCAAGTCCTTCCTGTGTAGAATAAAATCTCCCCCTTTGTGTGCTTGATCCACACAAGGTGGTCAGGTTCCAATAGGGAAGAGTATCAGTCTCTATGGGCTTGGTATTAATGTTTACTAACCACACTTTTGCAAAATGGGGTAGTAACAAGGCCTACCTCACAGGATTATTGTGAGCATTGAAAGAACTAATATGTGGGAAATGTTATAAGCAATTATTAAAACATAAAAGGGTTTTCACTGTGTGTTAGGTGATAAGGAACTAGTAGATTGTGCACAGGTGATGAGTTGTAGGACGGAGGTATTTGGGCATAGCATGGAAACGGGTTATATTCTGCTCCCTGGTCCTCCCAGTGCAGTGTCCCCCCCGCACCCTGCTCTCATCCCAGGGCCCCTGGTTCCTTCACTCATTGCTCTGCAGCCTCAGTCACCTCTCTGCCTCCCCCAAGCCCGAGCCCTTGGAACAGAAACTCATTGCACTCATGCTTTGGGGTATTTCTTGCCTCACATTGAACTAATTCTTTCTCTGTGCCTTTGTTTCTGCTTCAAAAAAAAAAAATGCATGATGGACTAGAGAATGTATCAGCCACACAGGCACGCAAGCTTATTACTCTGGCCATAACCATGCCGTATTTATCAAACTAGGAGTTTGGGTTGCTGAGTAGAGATTTCTGGGACACAGGAAACTTCAGATGTTAAGAGAGCAGAGCTTAACTTATTGATGCTTCTAGTAAAGAAAGCAAGTAGGTAGGGTTCTCCACCCTGCACAGATAATGCCACTGCCAGCTCTCCCCCCCCAGACTCCAGCTAACCTGTCTGTTGGAACTCTGTCTTGTACCTTTTACATCTCCCTTATTTCTTGTCTTAATTTTTCTGCTTTAACCTGGTTTTAACGTCTTCAGCTTCCTGCCATGTAAGCATTATAATTTTTACGGCAACGGCCTTGAGAGTTGTTCTTTGAGTTCCTGACTTGAGAGACTGAACTCAGTGAGAGCCGACTGCTTTCTAACTCTCGTTCTTCCTTAGTTCAGTGTTTTTGCTCAGCACCTAAAATTCTTAGAGTCATAAATTTTATTTCTTCACACTGAAAATCAAACACCTTGAGGACTCGACCTAGGCACAGGCATACACAAATTGAATGCCGTAGAAAGATTAAATAGGCAGTTATAAAGATAGTAATTAACAAGGCCATAGTTTGGGGCTGACCATTTTAAGACCACTGAACAGAGCATGTACGTACATTATAATCATTCATCCCATCCAGTAACTTAAGAAACTTTGTTTGAATGTCCTAGGTACTGAATCTTAACTAGAGAGAGGTGTTAAGATGAATAAGACTTACACCTCCAGGGGTCTCCTACTTGGTGGGAAGGACGGCAAGTGGACAAGTAATTACCACTGTCTCAGGGATCTCTATAAACATCTGTGAAGTATAGAGAAGAAAGCAGCGGTCCAAAGGAGTCACGAGAAAGGCTACACCAGGAAATAGTGTGTTTGTTTAATTTTGAAGGATCACATCATATTTCTTAGGTGAAAAGAGGCGGAGGAAATTGCATACAAAGTGTGCCAGTGAAACAGAGAGGTTAGTAGGCAGAACTAGAGAGCACTGCAGAAGCCGAGGTGAGAAATGAGCCTCCTCTACCTGCCTTAGTAAAGAGCTGGATGGTATCAGTTAGCAGGAACCAGCTAACTGTGGTTTAAAAATTGGTAAAATAGTTAGGCTTATTTCTAGGAAAATGGCAAAGCAGAAGAATGCTTTAAGCATAAAAGAAAAGGACGAGGTATCCTTATAATAAATGATGAATCCTAGACTTTTAAAATAATTTTTGAACTGTTACTTATTTTTCAAGGAAACGATTTTAGATTCTGTTATGAGAAATTTGCATTCTTTGAACATAAGAGTAGAAAAAAATCGATGAGATGGATAGAATAGGAGGATTATCATAAAATAAAGTATTTTTTGTGTACTATGTATAAATTTCACAGGATTTTTAATATTGTTTTTGATGTTTCATTATGATATGACAAATTAATTTTGTTTAGATGAAAATGTTTTCTTTGTAGATAAAATATACACTGTCCAAGCAGAGGCAGTGTCTTTGGGTGTTCTCACTTTTATCTAATAAAACTTTTCATGGTTTTATATGAAAGTATATTACTTTTCATTTTCTATGATGAAAATATAATAATATAATTTTTTATGAAATGTACCTATGGGAATGTGTAATAGAATGGAAAGAGTTTGGTTTTCTTTCTTATTTTTCTGATGCAAAATTTCAAAGACCGAATAATTTTTTTTGGCATCAAATGGGTTAATAATCCATGGTATAAAAGCCCATTTTTATATGAAAGTAAAATTACTTTGAAAAATATGCTTTAATTGAAGTCTTATTTAAGGGTAAAATTATGTTATTGATTATGATCAAAATGCCCCAGACAGTGATGAATTCATCAATTCCTGTTTCAGTGGTGTTATAAATCTTTTAGTAGGAGATAGAGAATGTGAACAAGATGAATATTTTCAAATTATAGTGGCACATTACTTATTATGTGTAACTTTCCTAGTCTGTGTACTGTGTAGGAGTGGAAATAGCTTCTAGGGAGCAGTGTAGAAAAGTAGCTTGTCATGTTATCTGTATCATGCATCAAACTGGAATAAAACTTCCTCTAATATAAACTTTAAAAATCTGAAGCTAGAAGTCGACTAAATAATTTGTTTAAGTTAAAGGAAGAAGGCATAAAGTATATAATTAAGTGTAGCCAGAAAGGAATTGAGTTTACAATATAGAATGAGGTTCCTTGAATTCATATAACTAAGGGAGGTATTATAACATTTACCCTTCCTACTGTATTTCAAAGTGTAAAAGATTACAAATGATTAACCCATAGAAAGTCGTACTTCTAGGGTGGTGCCTGTGGCTCAAAGGGGTAGGGCGCCAGTCCCATATGCCGAAGGTGGCAGGTTCAAACCCAGCCCCGGCCAAAAAAAAAAAAAGTCATACTTCTAAAGCCCTGAAGTCACTATCATCTATGATAACTTTTCAGGTATGTTTGTATTCTTAGAACATACCAGTTTTTCTCTTTCCTACCAAAGAAGTGGTAAGATGTGTGTGTGTTGGTACATTTTTAAAATGCATGTACCCATTTAGAAATCCTTCTTAAAGACCCTTGAAGTACAAAAAGTCTCGAGTTACACTTGGAATCCAAGTGACTCATTTGATATTGGCATTGTAAGTATGTAGTCGGCACCGAGAATGGGATGTGGGAGGATTGAAGTTTAAATCTTCAGGGTATTTCTTGTATCATAGGTCAGCATGGCTGTGGGTGCAGTGCTGAATATTCAGTTTGTCTGACTTTAAATAAATGTTGTCTCAGTTGTCTGGCTCTTCACTAGCATTTCACTAAGTATGTCTTTTCATAAAAAGCTGGACTCTATGGAACAGAAGTTAAATAGATAACAATTGTTACCCATCCAAAACTTATTTAAGACCAATACAACATCGTGTAAGAATAAATAACCATGGGACTAAGACAGCATGGAGTGTTTTTAAATGAATCTAGTTAATTTACAGTGATATTTAGGAACATTGTACCATGGATGGGTTTGATTTTGTTGCAAGATTTTGGCAATATGTTCTCATTATAAATGACAATCAAAATCTCAGAATTGTTCTCCTGACATTTCATAGTATATATTTTTGACTTCTAAAATACCTACATTATCTTCATTCTATAATCCTGTGAGGTATAGAACACAAATATCATTTTAGGTTTTGAGTTGCAGAAACCAAAGCCTTTGGTGACAGTGCTCTCTCACAATGCGGTGTTTGTATTGGGCCAGATGCCTCTCATCCTATTACATTTGACATCAAACCACACCGAAACGGTGGCAGCGAGGAGTCTGCCACTCGTTTTCGGTGTAGGTTTTTGAGATAGATTGATTTCAGGTGTTTTCTTTGAGCCATTTGAATTTACAGAGTGTGACTTGTTAAATTCTCATGGACAATATGGCAAAAATAAGGCTTAGATAGCACATAACCTTGAATACTTTTTATGTCTAAAATAACCTATGGAATTGGCTCTTGGACACAGTTATGCCATTGCCATTGTGGTTCCTCAGCAGAATGTAATTGATTATTGATTGTAAGCTGGTACTCACCACGTTTGCTGAGCCAGAGTCACTGTCCCTTCAACTCCCATGTTCTCACAACTTTGCTTCATGTCTGGGCGTCTGTGGCAGCATGCTTATCAGCATCGTCTCTAAGGATTAATTTGCCAAATATTGGTACTGACTTTATCAAGCATTTGTAAGTCCTTATAGAAAATTTTTTCTTTAAAAATTGTCCCTATTGGCTCGGTGCTTTTGGCTCGGTCGGCTGGGGCGCCAGTCACGTACACCTAAGGTGGCGGATTCGAATCCCCAGCCTGGGCCCTCCAGACAACAATGATGGCGGCAGTCAAGAGATGGCCGGGCATTGTGGTGGGTGCCTGTGGTCCCAGCTACTTGGGAGGTGGAGGCAGGAGACTCGCGTAGGCCCAGGAGTTGTGAGCTGTGGTGCCATGGCACTCTACCCAGGGGGATGGCTTGAGGCTCCATCTCAGAATAAAAAAAAAAAAAAATTGTCCCTATTTATATGGGGGCTGATGATGCTTCTGATTTAAGGCCAGAGTTACTAGATAATCAGAAGTACAGCTAGACTTGTTTGTAACCAGACCTTTCTGAGACATGTGTATCAAGCACTGATTTCTATTATCTGACTGGTATAATCTTTATATGTAATCTAGAAAGGAAAAAATATATAATTTTAGGATTTTAGTGAAAAAACAAAACAAAACACATCCTGAAGTTTCAGCAAGAATACCTCTGTGTGTCTCTCTATCCCAGGAAAACACATGACTGCCTGTGCTGTAGGAAAATTTTCGAGCATAATCATACACATATGTTTCAACATATATCAGCATAAATCCATTTGGGGTCTTTGTCATTGTAATCTTTATTATTATTGTGTTTCCTATAAAGAAATATAAGATGGGAACAACCCTAACAAAAATGTTGTCTGATGCTGATGTTAATGCAAAAATAAGACTAAAGCTTTTGAAAGAAGATTCAAAGTTCATGATCTCCATATCAGGCATAATTCATGTGGGCTGCGTACACAGTATAGATTAAGGCATATATTTTTCTATATCTCTGCCACTAAGATGCTGCATATGTGGTTTAAGCTGGTTGAGGTAGGCTTGTTATAGGGATATTTCACTTTAGAATGGTAGTAACATAGTATTTCATTGGATAGATTATTTGACCCTAATATAATAGTTTGGTAGGTGAGATTTTATTTATTTATTTATTATTTATTTATGTTTGCAGTTTTTGGCTGGGGCTGGGTTTGAACCTGTCACCTTC
>CAUYQV010131569.1:0-18764 GCA_963574575.1 Galagoides demidoff
AAAGACTAGGGACCTGCTTCTTGTGGTAGTGCTAAGTGGCTCTGTTGTATTTTTAGCTGGTCTCTGTCCTACCCTAGTGAATCAGTTACTCTTGATTGAAGTCTCAGCTGTGGAGAAATACCAGCATTTAAGTCACCCCGTCCTCCACAAACAACAATTAGGCAAGGAAACTCAAACCTTCCCTCAACCATATACCCAGGGTGCCACTTTGGATAGTCCTTGGGTGATTTGCCTGGTTCAAGGGGTCCAAATCAGTTGTCCCAGTCAGCACCAATCTCAGTGGGAGAGTTTAAAAAGTATCCGACAACTAGATAGGAGGGGTCTGCTTGCAGCTCAGATATGACTCGTTCCAGAGCTCCATGAGGACAGAAGGATCCACCTACCAAATGAATTAGTCTGGGAAGGTTGATCCCTCCTTCCCCACCTTGCACCTAGTCACTGGTTATCCCACAGGGCTGTGACCCAGTTCACAACTGCTCCCGGAGTTTACGACTGCCTGAGTCACCAGGAGATCTGAGGCCAGCAGGGGGGCCTTATGTGTTTAATATTGGCTGGGGAAGTTCACTCAGTTCCAGCCCTGTGCCTGGATGATGTTTCTGGCAGAATAGGACAGAGCAATTTCACAGAATTTATTTCTGTCCCAGCTAAATTCCTCTGCAGGTCAGATGCTGCTGGAGCTAATACAAAACTCAGCCCTGGGTAGCAAGCAATTAGAGTTTGTACTCGGGTATCAATTCCAGCCTCTACCTGCCCACTGCCTTTGTCTCAGCTATATTCTCCTGAGGGCTATGTGCTATTATGATCAGATGAGCAGTCTATTGGTTTAGCCCCTCCCTGTAAGTCTGTGAGCTATGCATAATCTAGTCCCTGTGCTGTGCCCAGGTCGGTACTGCTCTTAGGGCTTCTTTTTACTCACAAAACTTCCCAAATCCACTCCACCAGTGGCTGCCACTGGAGAAAATGCCTGGAACCTCTGGTTGCCCAGAGAGACAGGGCATGTCTATCTGGAATGTCCTCAGGGATATGAGCCTTTCCCACTGCTGTGGCTGCTGCTCTGCAACTCAGGATACTGCAGCTGCTGTATGGTTTCCTCTCAGCTGACCATCCTCTCCTTGCTCCTATGCCACAGAGTCAGTGCAGACCAGCACCAGCCCTTTCCCCCTCCACTCCTCTCAAGAAAATGCCCAGAAGTCTGGACTCCATGTGTGACAAACCTCCAGACCACGGGGTGAGAGTAGGGGAGAATCCTGGGAGTTCAGAGTTGCAGGTAGAGAATATATATAGTTTTATACAGTTTTACAGTTTTATTCCTGGTAGGAGAGTACTGTGGCACCCTGGTATATAGGAGGTCCAGTTTTTAGGGGGTCTCTCCCATGGGATAGAGTGGGAGGATGTTTGAACTCTTCTTGCTTGTTTGTATGGCACAAACTGCGAGCTTTCTTGAGGGGGAGGGGATTCTTGTCCACTTGGTGGTGGATTTTGTAACTTTTGATTGTATTTTGGGGGTTGCAGCTCAGTTCAGCAAGGATGATGTACGTTCTTCAATATTCTCTCTTGGCTCAGCTCCAAAACATCGGCTTACTTGCTAAACTTCTGTCCTTTAAGTCTCCTTCTGGACAAAAGCCTCTGTAGAAAGATGACTGCAGTCCGCCATCTTGCCTCTGCCCCCCAGTGTAGGGATTATGGTGAAACCTGCCTTTTTCCTTTGGATGGTTCACTGAAAGATCAACTCACAATTATGGTAGACTAAGAAAGAAAAAGGTTTACTTCCAAACACCATGCACATGGGTAGAACCACAAGAATGATTACGCAGAGTCCAGAGATGGTTTCTCTTCTGACTCTTCTTTAAATTCACACAGACGCCATCTGTCTAGCTTCTTTACCATTCCACTCTTTCAAGTAGTCCAGTATTTTTGGAATAGGAACATCAAACCTTGCTGCTAATTCATACATACATTGAGATGTGTTTTCTACTAGTACAGCTTTCAGCTTGTAATTATTCACTTTGGCCTCAGGTTGACCACATGGCTCAATTTTAAAATTAAAATCAGCAGAATGGAAGTTCTCAAACCATTGACATACCATGCATTCATTAGCCGCAGCCTTTCCAAATACTTTGTTGATATTCTGAGCTGTCTGCATGGTACTGGTTCCATGACAGTTCCACTCATATTTGGAAATAACATCAATTTTTGACTTATCTAAGGTTTCACAAAAATTGCTCTAAAACATTTGAAAGATAATCATGAGCCAAAATGTATGTTTGAAAGGATGAGCATATACCTTCACAATAAAAATGAAACAAGAAGAGTCAAAAGGAAACATCTGAAATATCAACTGTCAAACTCAGTACTTAACAGAAACAGATGTTTTATACTTAATAATCTAATAGTTTATTTACTCTCCCACCAACAGTATATAGCATTCCCTTTCACCATATGTCTGTGCCAATGTCAATTGTTTTGACATTTTATTTTATTTTATTTTATTTTATTTTATTTTTGAGACAGAGCCTCAAGCTGTCCCCCTGGATAGAGTGCCATGGCATCACAGCTCACAGCAACCTCCAACTCCTAGGCTCAAGCAAGTCTCCTGCTTCAGAATCCCAAGTAGGGATGCCTAGCTATTTTTGGTTGCATCCGTCATTGTTGTTTGGTGGGCCTGGGCTGGATTCAAACCCACCACCTTAGGTGTATGTGGCTGGCACCTTAGCCACTTGAGCCACAGTCACCAAGCCAGTTTTTGACTTTTTAATAGTGGCCATTCTGATGGGGTAAGGTGGTATCTCAATGTACTTTTAATTTGCATTTCCTTGATGATTAGCGATGCTGACTATCTTTTTCATATGTTTTGGCCATTTGTATATCTTCTATTGAAAAGTGACTACTGCCAAATTCTACTATGTACCCACTTTTGTCCATAGCAATCACTTCCTCAAGTAACCTGCCATTTTATGTTTTCCTAAAACAGACTTTATATAACCATAAAAGTTTTCATGTCTAAATCTATAAAAATTGATAACTCACACAGGTTCATTTCTCTCTGAGGTGTGTCACAACTGTGATGGAATCTTATTCTGTGATGATATTATAGTTTTAACACTAAAAAATCATTGACTTATCCCTAAATATCAAGTATGTGCTATTCCAATGTCTTTTACAAAGTTTATAAAAACTTTATTTATTTGTTATTTTACTTTTTAACAAAAATTGCTATGCCTTGGGAGTACCCAAGAGAGTCAAAAGGCATATTTTTCAAGAGAAACTAACAATAACGTATGAAGCAATTCTGGTTGGTGGTGCTAGTTTCCTTCAAGAAAATCACAACATTTATTAGTGAGGATTAAGGCGAAAAAAAAAAATCCTCCCACACCCACCCACTAAAACAAATCAAACCAAAACAAATGCAAAGCATTTAATGGAAAGCACCACTAAGTTGTGAATCAAGTAAAATGTACCCAGGATTTTATTATTAGTGCATTTTTCTTTTTTGGAGATGAAGTCTCAAGCTGCCACTCTGGGTAGAGTGTTGTGGCATCACAGTTCACAGCAACCTCAAACTCTTGGGCTTAAGTGATTCTCTTGCCTTAGCCTCCCAATAGCTGGGACTGCAGGTGGCTGCCACAACGTCCTGCCTTTTTTATTTTTTATTTATTTTTTATTTTTTTGCTGTTGTAGTTGTCATTGTTTTAGCTGGCTCCGGGCCAGGTGCAAACCCACCAGCTCAGTGTATGTGGCCAGTGCCCTACCCATTGAGCTATGCGTGCTGCCATATCTATGCATTTTCACCTCAACCCAATGGAACCACACTTGTTATTAAACTTTGACCCACCTATCCTATTCCTGGGAATGATATCAGAATGGAACATACTGCCAAAGCCAGCTGTCACTGTAGGAACAGAGTGTGGGAAGGGAGCAATAACAGGCATATTCTCGATGAGAATGAGAGACTATGAATATTCTCTTGTATTCATATTCTATTAAAAAGTTTGGGAGAATTTGACTGGGCTATGCCATCTTGTGCTGCCTGCACAGGAAACCTTTGTGGAAGCCACGTACTCCTGTCTCCATCAGTCTGTTTGTAAGAGCAAGGGGAGCTGGACCATGGAAGGGAGGACTTCACAGTGATGGGGAGTGCATGGGAGGGAGAAGAAAAGCCTTGGATCCATGTGTCTGGCAGAAATGAAGGGAAAATATGATTGGTGGAATCAAGAACCACCATGGACTATTGAAAGACCATGTTGAAAGACTGTAGCTGATAGAATGTTTTTCAGGGGTGTCTGGGTGACTACAATATGTAAGACATCTGATAAAGGCTGAAGATCAGGGTTGGGAGAAGTTTCGTTTACATATAGAGTTTTCGAGTCAGCTACACCAGCGTGCACTGCCAGCTACCAAGTTACCTGCTGTTCTTTGTATAGGATTGAAATTTATGTCTACTTCAAAGTCCTGTCATGGTCTCTTTACAGGCCAAAGCACGTCCAAATCTGTGTGTACACACTTGCACGCACACATGCTCCTAGACGTTTGGGGGTCTGGTCTTCATAACTTGATTTGATAGGTGGTGAGAATGAATTCAGTCAATGCTGAACTTTTGTTGTTGCTGATGTTTCCATGATAGGTGTTCAGACAAGGGTCAAAAATGTTCCTCAAGCCTCCTTGTTGAACAATCTCCAGAAAACTTGAGAATGAGTGTTCACTTTGGTATCTGAGTGCATTTAGTTCTATAGTTTTCTTTTTCACAGAAGGAAATGTTTCCACTGTCAAGATGGCTGGTGTGTGCCTTTCAACTGTCACTAGATACCAGGGAAAATGCCTGATCTTAATCTGACGTTCCTGGCATCCTTGTCAATAGACAACAAAAAGGCTGGGAGGAACACCTTAACCTCTACCCACACCTGCACTTCTGTATTTCTCTAACATTTCTGGTTAGAAATATTACCTGCATTTCTGTATTTCTCTAGAGCCTACTTCACAACAGGTCTGTTTTGAAGCACTTCAACAATTTTTCTGACAGGTAAATTTGAGATCTTCTATTTTCTAAAGCCCACTTGGAGAAGCAAATGTGGTTTGCAAGTGGAGACTATAACTGCAGCATAGTGTAAGATGGGTAAAAACACGTTTGTTAGCAGTGGGGAGTGAGAAGACCTACCTCTAAGCATATTCACAGGCAGAAATGACTTCTTTGATACGTAGGAAAGTGATATTTTAAGGTCTTCCCACCCCTTCCTTTCATTGACTATCTCTCTGCATCAGGCTCTGGGCTAGATGCTGGGGGTGGAAAGGTGACTAGGATGCTGTGTTTGCTCTCAGGTCACTAATGGGTTTGATGGCTGTTTGATATTTTGTTTCTTGTTCTGAAAATAGCAAAATAAAAATAAAACTCTCTAAATTGAAGTTTTGTTTGTTCATTTCTTCAGCTACTGCATAGGGCAGCTGAGAATAAAATACTCAAATCAAAACCAGCGGTACCCCTACTGCTGTGTTTGCCCAGGTCTAAGGCACCATATGGGCCACATAGTTTCAGTGCTAAAATCAGGAAAGCCTTCTGTGCACCCTGGCAATTTTTTCAGAGAAGGAGCCATCTTTAACTGTTTCTGTCTTCAAATGTCTTATTTTTAGGGGAATATTTTGGTAAGCCAAGGTGTGGTCCCTTCTTCTGGCCGTGTATTGACAGCGCTTGTCTATAGGGGGCAACATTTATTTTCAATAGCATGGCTTAACTCTTAAGTCTTGTGGTCAGCACACAGTCCTTTTGGGCAATCCAGAATGGGAAATGTATTGTCTGTCGAGTAAGAAACAAGGCATAGAAAAGAGACTACCCTCTTTTCAAAAGTTTTCCAAGTTTGTTCTTTTTATAATCATGGACAAAATGTGGATTCTTGAGGCTACTCACAAAATTTTCAGGGGTCCTCAAACTTTTTAAACAAGGGGCCAGTTTACTGTCCCTCAGACCGTTGGAGGGCCGGACTGCAGGCCCCAAGACGAGTTGACTACTAAGCAGGACAGGCAGCAGTGGCAAAAACACCCAGCAGGCCAGATTAATGTCCTCGGCAGGCCGCATGTGGCCCACAGGCCATAGTTTGAGGGCACCTGAATTAGATCTTAAAGAGTGCTATTTCAGTTTTCATAAGCAGCACTCACTAACAGTGAGAGGTAAGTGCTTTATCGTTACTTTGTTTTGTTCACATCGTACCAGGTCTGTAGTTTTCGTCCTGTCAGTGTGGTTAGAGCAGTCTTAAACACTGGTAGATTCAGTGGGGAGGAGAGTTTGAAAGGATTAAAAGGCTCAAACATTACTTTGTAATGGTAGATCATACCTTCATCATTTCTTTTTTGTCTTCTTCTTAATTTAAACATTCTCAGGAATCACATTCCTTTTTTTTGTTGTTTTTGTTATTTGGATTAGAAAAGAACTGGTAACTTCCCTAGAGCTCTCTCATGCATAAAAATAAAATAAAGCCCTCCTGTATTTCAGTAAATAGGAATTGTTTTTGTTGTCCTTGTGTTTTTTTTATTTTTCTGCTCATGTAACTTTAAGTCAATTTACATTTTATTTCTTATTTACCCTTTAAAAAAATGTACTCTGGTCTGTAGAGTCCCAGGAACTTTCACAATTATCTAACAATATAAATATTTGGTTGTAAAAAGTATAAAATTTATACCTACATCAAAAATTGCCAAAGCAAATATAAACTGTACACATTAATCGTTAACAAATTTGGTACAAAATTGGAAATCACTATATTACCTGTCAGTAAGAAAGCTCCAGCAAATACTTGCCCCCCAAAAGTGAACAAAAGATTTACATAATGGTTTAGGTTATAACACTTAGGAATTTAAGAAAACATTTATCTTTCGATAATTGAACATAGTTTGTATCTTAATTGCCTATTGGCAGTAAACAAAATCTTACATTTTGTAGCACATATATATTTTTATGATCTCCAAATATCATGCTCACTGAACTGATTTGTTATAGATATGACAGAGATTTTGCTCTGTTTTATTCTATTCTTCATGTTTACAGCTTATGGTTTTAACTATCCCTTATACATTCAATATGGTAATACTTTAAGACCCTTATGCCAATGACTAATGAATTTCTCAATAGCTTATGTATTTCTAGTTCTGATTAATCAATTATCTATGATAATACCTATGATTATATATTACATATGGGATATATTTTCACATATGTTATTCCAGTGAATTATCACTGGCTAATAAATTTACTAAGACTTATGCCAATCATGTGGTTCCCAGACCGGCAGCATCAGTATCACCTAAGAAACTGCTAAATATAAAAATTCTTGGTATTTTTCTCCAACCTGCAGAAACTCAGGTGGAGCTAAAATTTGAGGGATTTTTGGCTTAGGCATCTTGTGCAATGGTAATCTGGTGGTCTCAGCAGGTCATCATGAATGCGTTCTTTTTTGAAGGATTCAGTATCGAAGAAATAGAGGAAAAATGACCAAGAACATTTTGTCTTATACATAGGAAAAATACAATAATTTTCCTCTTGTCCTGATGCTGTAAATATTTTCCAAAATGTATAATTGTAGTAGGTCCAGTGGGCCCATCTAAGAGAAAATGGACCCACTATAACTATACTTTGAAAGACATATGTCAGAAAGTTTTAATTTTAATTAGAAGAACTGCGACTTATGATATGAATGTTTTTTTCCCCCAGTGAGGCATTTTGGGGTTCAAATTATCTTATGGGACAAGATAAGAAAAATTGTGTTTTAAAATATGCTAGCGAAGTCTTTCTTTGGAGAGTGATAAAGTCTGATACCATCAGCATGCCGCCAACAAACCCAGATAAATGATTTACTGTTTTCAGAAAGGTGAGGATATAGGGAATACCGGTTTGTGGGAGAGTGACCTTGAATTCTATCTCGTATTTTCAAAGGGATTTCTGTTTTCCATTCCATTAGATGACCGTGAGCTGTACCTCAGTGAACTCTTTAAAAAGAATATCAATGAAGAGGCTTTGCTATAAGCCACGCAGGAACCACTATTCTGTTATCTCTCAGCTTCCAACTCTTCTAACTACGCTTGGCATCAGCAACAAAGCTAAAGCAGCTGATACAAATCAAAGAAGCAATTAAATGGAAAAGTTCTCCCACCCTGGCTCTTCTCCTTACAGATTAAATATTATAGACATAGTGAAAATAATATCTTGGATGCTGAGGTAAAAGCAAGATGCTTCCTGGCAATCCTCTGTTCCAGATTCTTAACCCAGAAAATCATGAAATTTTTGAAAGCACATAGTATTTTCCCCTTCTTCATACGAGATATTTAAGACCCTGAGTGGATGCCTGAAACTGTGGATAATGTGCATTTAATATATACTGTGTTTTTTCCTATACACACATAACTATGAAAAAGCTTAATTTATAATTTAGGCACAGTGAGAGATTAAGAATAACAAGCAATAATGAAACAGAATAACCATAACAATGTGCCAGCACTCTTGTGCTTTGGGGTTATTATTGAATAAAATAAATGTCACTCGAACACAAGCATCTGATACCATGACAGTCAATCTGATCACCAAGATGGCTTGTAAATGACTAGTGGCCAGAAAGCGTCACCAGCGTGGTCATTCTGGACAAAGGGAAGGAGGATTCATGTTGTGGAGAAGATGGAGCAGAATGGCACAAGATTTCAACATGCTGTGCAGTACAGTGTGCAATTTAAAACTTAATGTTTATTTCTAAAATTTTCTATTTGATATTTGAGGGCAACAGTTGACCGTGGGTAACTGAAATTATGGAAAATAAAATTGTAGATAAGGAGTAACTATAGAGATGTAAATGAGAGTAAAAGGATTTTTTCCTGTTTGAAAAATAGAGGATTTATTTATACATAAAATACATTTTAAAATTACAAATATAAAGATACATAAGGTTTAATATGCTAGTTTATTGCTCTGTTTCACAATGCTCTGTTTGAGCAATGAAGTTGTTATTCACACATATGTTATTGACATGCATATATATTATACATATGTACGTTTTTTCAAACAATTTTAGGTGAATGAAGTATTCTCCACAAAGTTTAGATTATTTTCTCTAAGCAAACTTGTTAAATTGGAATGATTAACCCATTTATGGATAAAAACACTCATTCACAGTGAAATCCATCAAGTTGATCAAAGTTTACAGTCATCAATTAGTCAGTTTCAGGATTCAAATTCAGGTCTGCTTCTGCCAGACGCCAAATCTCATTGCTCTCTGCTCCACTGCATCATGCTGGGATTCAGGTAATTTAGAGGAGACTTCCCCTAAGAGCTAATGGCATCTTTTTCTTTTGCTTCTTTCTCTATGGTCAAATGAATGTCTTATTAATGGTCTATCCAGAGAATCATTCTGAGATCTTGGTGAAAATCGTTGTATACCATGAACTCAAATATTAAATCACATTGGAAATTTCACCTAACATTTATTAGAAACCCAGTAAATATTTGCATTGTACAGTTTATTAGCTTATAGAAAAATCTGTTCTGGTATAACAAAACCCTATAGACTGGTAACTTATAGACAACAAAAATGTATTCCTCACAGCTCTGGAGGCTGAGCAGTCTAAGATCTGCCACCAGCAGATTTGGTGTTTGTGGAGGGCCTACTCTCATTGGGAGCCTTCTCTCTCTCTCTAACATGGTGGAAGGAAAAAAAGGCCTCTTTTTTGTGCAGTTTTTGGCCTGGGCTGGGTTTGAACCCACCACCTCTGGCATATGGAGCTGGTGCCCTACTCCTTTGAGCCAGAGGTGCCGCCCACAAAAGACGTCTTTTATAAAAACACTAACCACATTCACAAGGGCAGCACCTCCGTGACCCAATCACTTCCCAAAGGCCCTACCTCCTAATACCATCATGTTGTGGGTATTATATTAAGATTTCAACATATTAATTTTTTTGTCGGGGGGAATGTAAGCATTCAGACCATTGTGAGATGTAGTGTATTTTTTCCTCTTGGTATAGGATAAGAAGAAAAATAATACTTAAGAGATTCATATGTCCCTCTTTTCCTCATGTAGACTCAGTACCTAAGTACTTTTACTGAACTCTCTATATTAATATTTTGTTAATTCCAAACTACACTTCTGTGAGAGCTGGGTCTCTAACCTTTACTAGTTATATATGGAAAGCAAATGTTGAATATTTATTTAACACTAGTGATCCCTGCTCAGGACTTCCTTTGCGAGATGTGGCTTCTTTGGCTAATTAAAATCATTTTGCAAATTAAATGTGCAAGTGATGTTGACTATAAGAAGCCTTTTGATTTAACATTGTTATTCTTTATGCTCTATAGAATTATTGATTTTTGGAATATATCTATAGTCTTTACCTGTGAATACCACCCATTATTAGCATACAATAGTGATTTCTTATGAACTATAAGTCCTGTCAATTTTACTTTTGATTTCACCAATCCTGTAATTTGTAATTTCTATAAACATAGAGTAATTTCATTATTTATTAGTTTGTGTTAAAATAATAATAATGCTAATGAAATTCATGGTAAGTCAACATTTATAAATTATCATTAAACATTACAATGCCTAAGAGCCTATCCGAGGTGGAAACAAAGAAAAATTTATGCATGTGTTTGTGTGTGTGTTTAAAAAACAATGATACCAATACATTATGAAGCACATTTAACATTTATTTTTGAGTATCAGTCATTACAAAGGTGGGTGGAAGGGGAGCATTTTCATGAGTCTTTCTTTCAGGGTCTTTATTCTTTCTCTTTCTCTCTCTGGTTCTTACAAATCACCTTTCACCTGTAGTCATGGTCTAACATGGAGGTATCAATATCTCCTCCACAAGAACAATTAATTGTGATATCACGAGTAGAGCATTTTGGCTCCAGGTATTGAAAATACTGAATAAATATCAAAATTTTGTTACTATGATCATGTAAATAGGTTATATAGAAAAAGAAAATTAAAAGATCAAAAACCAATTAATTTATTTTTAAGTTGTTCATTAAAGTTCAGATGATGTAGATAACCACAAATTCACTCTAGTATTCCACAGTAGAAAATACGTTGATATGGTGGCCTGGTATCCATTCATCTAACGTCCACTAACCGTATTTCAATTCACCTCTGAGCTACCCACCTTCTCCACCTCTCTTTTAAGGGATCTGAAGGGAGCTGACTTCATTCCTCATTCATGCGTGGATCATATGGCTTGGGCGTCTTGTATTCCTTGGGCAACAGTGATTGGATCAGAGGTGGGCACATGGCCTATTCAGAATGATTCAGAACCAGTTATGCAATGAGACCTTTTGAAAATCCTGGAAAAAACATTTCTCTTTCTTTCCCTGTGGACTTGTGGTTTAGTGGAGAAGACCTGGATTTGATACAATCATCACAGAGACACGAATGAAGAGCTAAGAACAAAGCTAGCACACAGAAGAAAGCAGAGCCAGATCAGAAAAGTGTCATTGTAACATCAATGTCTGTGTGAAGTGAGCTCTGCTACTGTGATCTTCCCATTCACAAGAACCAACAAATTCTTTTCTGGCATCAGATCATTTGATTTGGGCTTTCTGTCATCTGTAGCTAAGATCTAATATGCTTTGCTAATATGAAGTGGGCATATAAAAGATTACCAACTCTTAAAGAGTTTCCCTCTGGGTAAGAGACTGGTTAACATCAGAGATGGGTGATAACTTTACAGCATACCAGCAAATCCTGGGCCTGAAACAGCGTAGACATTACTGGTGGAAGAAATTGGAAAATTCTATTGTATGCAAAGGCACATACGTAACACAGACAGTAGCAACTTAAGAACTGTCTTTATTCTTCTTGCTGCTATAGACACAACATAGCTAAAAGAGTTACTCTTTTGAGTGTGGGTACACTATATAATCCAATTTTCTGTCTAAATTTTCTGTTACAGTCATACATCATTTTACTGCACTTGACCTTCTTGCACTTTGCAGATACTGCATTTCATACAAGTTGAGAATTTGTGGCAACCCTGAACCAAGCGAGTTTATTGATGCTATTATTCTCATAGTATATGTTCACTGGGCAGTTATGTGTCATATTTTGATCATTCTTATTTCATGATTTACTATTATTATATGTATTATTATAATCCATTATCAGTGATCTTAGATGTCAAGATTATAATTGTTCTGGGCACCAGAAACTGGTATTATATGTGTTCTGACTGGTCCACAGACCAGCAGTTCCTTGTCACTTTTCCTCTCCCCAGGCCTCCCTATTCCCTAATACATAAAAATTTAAAAATTAGGTCAATTAATAAACTTACAAAGGCCTGTAAGTTTTCAAGTGAAAGGAAGAGTTGTACATCTTTCACTTTGAAAACTGGGAGTCGTTCCATTTAGTGAAGAAGACACATCAAAAACTGAGACAGACTGTACACTCAGCTTCTTGTATCAGTCAGCCAAGTTGTAAATGAAAAATTATTGGAGGAATTAAAAGTATACACACAAGTAATAAGAAAGCAAAACAGCCTTATTACTGATGTGAAGAAAGTTTTAGTGGTCTGGGTAGAAGACCCAACTAGTAATAATGTCCCTTGGCGAGGTAAAGAAGCTTTCCAAGAAAAGCTGGAAGCCAGAAGAGGTTGGTTCATGAGGTTTATGCCACCTCCATCACATAAAGTGTTAGTTGAATCAGCAAGTGTTTATATAGAAGCTGTGGCATGTTATCCAGAAGATCTAGCTAAGATCATTGATGAAGGTGGCTGCACAAAACAACAGGTTTCTGATGTGGCTAAAGCAGCCTTATATAGGAAGAAGATGCCATCTAGAATTTGTATAGCTAGAAAGGAGAAGTTAATGCCTGGCTTCAAAAAGGGCACGCTGACTCTCAGGGGCTCATGTGGCTGGTGACTTTAAGTTGAAGTGAATGTTCATTTACTGTTCTAATAATCCTAAGACCCTTAAGAAGTACATTAAATCTATTCTGCCTATGCCCTACAAATGGAAACATAGAGCCAGGATGAGAGCATATCTGCTTACGATATAGTTTGCTGAATAATTTAAGTCCAGTGTTGAGATCTATTGCTCAGAAAAAAAAAGAATAATTTAAAAACATCACTCTTCATTGACAATGCACCCATGAGCTTTTGTGTCATTATAAAGAAGAGTGCTGATGTTTTTATGCCTGCTAACTCCACATCCATTCTGTAGCCCATGAATCAAGAAGTAATTTTGACTTTCAATGCTTATTATTTTAAAAATGAATTTTATAAGTTTATAGCTGCCAAAGTGATTCCTCTGATGAATCTGGCCAAAGTAAATTGAAACCTTATGAAAAGCACTCACTGTTCTTTATGTGTTTCAGAACATTCATGATTCATGGGAGCAGGTTAACATTACCAAGAGTTTGGATAAAGTTTATTCCAGACCTCATGGATGACTGTGGGGGTCAGCACAGTGGAGGAATTAACTGAAGACATGGCAAAAAGAGTAAGAGAACTAGAGTTAGATGTCGAACCTGAAGATGTTGTGGAATTGCTGCAATGTCATGATAAGATGTGAAAGAATGAGGAATTGTTTCTTTGCATAAGCAAAGAATGTGGTTTCTTGAAATAGCATCGACTCCCAGTGAAGATGTGATGGACACTTCTGAGATGACAACAAAGGACTTAAAAGAGGAACTTAGTTTGAGAGGATTGACTCCAAATTTGACAGAATTTATACTGTGGCTAAAATGCTATGAAACAGCAGTTATGCTACAGAGAAATTTTTCATGAAGGAAAGAGTTAAACTATGAGGCAAACGTCATTCTACCTCCCAAAATTGCTCCAGCCTCTCAAACTTTCAACTACCACCAATCTTATTATTTAGTAGCCATCAACCTTGAGGCAAGACCCTCCACTAGGGAAAAAGATGACAACTTGCTGAAGGCTCAGAAGATCATTAGCATTTTCAGCTATAAAGTAATTTCTAATTAAAGTATACACATTTTTAGACATAATGCTATTACACACTTAATATAATGCAACATAATTTAACTTTTATATGCACAAGATACCAAAAAATAAATGATGACTTGCTTTTTTGCAATAATGCTTTATTTCAGTGGTCTGGAACTAAACCAGCAATATCTCCAAGGTGTACCTGTTCTTAATCAATTGTTCTATTGATTGATGAGTCGTGACCTCTTTAAGTGCCAGAGGATATATTAAAAATCTATTATGAGAGGTGGGAAAAAGGCAATGTCAGTGAATGTAAGCAAACTCCTGAATTATTTCAGGAGCTATGTGCCAAGAGGGGACATTATTATTATGGAAGTGGCTGAACATATTCTGGATCCAGTTTGAACCTCTGGATGGGTACTAGAAATAAGGAAAATGATAAATTAGAAAAAACAGGAGACTTCTGGTTTCTAATATAGTATGTAAGGAGTTGGAAATCATCAAGGAGTTCTAAGAGAAAGCAAATATCTGAATTAAGTGAAAAGTTAACATCTCTTCTTAGATGTGTTAAAGGATTGAGGTCACAGGGCAAACTGCTGCCCCTAAAATTGGAGACAAATACAACTTACCTGGAGCAAAAACTCACAAACAGAAACCTCTGAGAGAATCAGTACAGAGTAGAAAATCTGCAACTGGCTAATTTCTAAAGGCTCAGTATGTACAAATCTGAGTGTTAAAAACTCCAGGAGATCTGGTCACAGAGGGGTTCCAAAGCTTTTATAAACTTTACCACAAGTAGATTCTCACAGTTAAGATCAGAAAACAAACAAAAAAGAAACAATGAACCAACAGAAAAAAAAGTGCTTCCAGCATGGAGAAGGGAAAGTAACAATTTTATAATATAGAAGATAATTCAGTTCTTCTTAAGAAAGCCTGTCCTTCAAATAAACTATTACACCAGGGTTTAAACTAATGAAGTGTTTTAGAGCCCCAAAAGGAGAAAAGCAAATACTTCACTCCAGTTCTTTTAAGCCTTTCATGTGAGGGCAGGGAAATATTCAACTCTAGCCCCTTCTAGTCATCCTGTCATACCCAAGGGGAAAAACAACTGAGAACATTTGAGAAGCTTATAGTTCATAGGCGTAGGCTCACTAAAAGTCTGAAACTAAGTCACAAGTCTATAAAACACTTCCTTACCCAACATCTTACTACCACATTGTTAAAGGCCTTTCCTTTACCCAATACCTCATTTAACTATCAAAAAAAAATTACAAGGCATACTAAAAGACAAATAATACAGCTTGTAGGGACAGAAAAATATTAACAACCAGAGCCATGTTCAGTAAGAAAGCTGGAATTTTATCTCTGGAAACTTGAAATATCTATAATCAATATACTAAAAGGTCTAATGGAGGAAGTAGACAGCAGGCAAGAACAGATGGGAATATAAATAAAAGTTTTTTCTTACCAAAGGAAAAAAAAGGTAATGCTTGATATCAAAAATACTATAACAGAAATGAAAAATGTAATACCTTTGATGGACTCATTAGTATACAAGAAATGGCCTGGGAAAAAATAGCAGAGCCTGAGGGTATTTCAATAGAAACTTACAAGCATAAAAAAAAAGAAAAAATGAGATAACAAGCAAATAGAACAGGATATACAAGAATTGTGGCAGAACTACAAAGGACATAAGAGATGCAAAATGCAAGTACCCTAAGGAAAGGGAAGAAATAGAAGAAATATTTGAAGGGATGATGACTGAAAATTTCCCCAACAGCTGTAGAATGGACATTCTTCTCTTGAGCATATAGAATATTCTTAAGGATATGCTATGTGTTAGACTACAAGAAATAAAAATATTTTTAGAAAAAAGCCTCAAAAAATTAAAAAAAATTGAAATCTTATGAAGTATCTTTTCTGACTGCAATAGAATAAAACCAAAAATAACAAAGGTACTTCAGAAATTGTAAAAATACACTGAAATTAAAAAATATGCTCCTGAATAACCATTGGGTCAGTGAAGAAATACTTATCTAATCAATTAGGAAAGAAATTAATCAATTAGTTTTGAATGGATTAACTAAAAAGTAAATTAAAGAACTTTTTTAAAGAAATGAAAATAAAAATACAACATACCAAAACCTATGGGATATAATAAAAGCAGTATTTAAGAGGAAATTTTATAGCAATAAACTCCTATATTAAAAAAGGAGAGCTGCAAATAAGCCATTTAACAGTGCATGCTAAAGAACAAGAAAAGTAGAGCAAACAAAACCAAAAATAATGATCAGAACAGAAATAAATGAAATTAAAACAAATACATAAAATATCAATAAAATGAACAGGTGGATTTTTGGAAAAGATAAAATCGACCAACCTTTAGCCAAACTTAAAACAACTCAAGACAAAAGAGGAGACATTACAACTGACACCACAGAAATTCATAAAATCTTTAGAGACTATCATGAATAAGTATATGCCAACAAATTGGGAAACATAGAAGAAGTGGATAATTTCCTCAACATAAAAATCCATCACATTGAACCAGAAAGAAATCCAAACCTGAATCAACGAACAACAAGAAATGAGACAAGAGACAATGATAAAATCTCCTACCTACAGAAATCTCCAGAGTTGCTATGGCTTCATGATAATTTCTACCAAGCCTTTAAAGAAGAATTAACATCAATACTAATAAGACTATTTCAGAAAATTGAGGAAAAGGCAATACTGCCAAAATCATTACACAAAACCAGTACTAACATGATACCAAAATAGATAAATACACTCAAAAAAGAAAAAACATTTCAGCCCAACATTTCTGATGAACCTAGATGCAATTCTTAACAAAATTCTAATAAACCAAATTCAACAGTACACTTAAAGAACATTCATCATAAGTAAAATTCATCCTAGGGATGGAAGGATGGTTCAACATATGCAAATCAATAAATGCAACATATACTATCAACAGAATGAGGGATTAAAACATATAATCATTTCAGTAGATGCTGAAAAATCACTCCATAAAATTCAATATCCTTTCATAATAAAAACTCTGTGTAAACATAGAAATAACAAACTTCAATATGGTAAAAGCTACATATAACAATCCTCCAGGTAGTATGAATAGCCTTGCTTCTAAGATCAAGATGCAAATACTCACTTTCTCCAGTTTTATTCAACAGGGTCCTAGAAGTCCTAGGCAGAGCAACTAGACAAGAAAAAGAAATGAAGAACATCCAAACTAAAAAGAAAGAATTCAAAGTATCCCTGTTTACAGACAATATCATCCTATATTTAGAAAAATCTAAAGACCATGAAAAAATTATTAGAGCTGATAAACAAATTCAGTAAAGTTGCTGGATACAAAATCAACCTATAAGAATTTAATGATTTTTTTTATAACTAAAATGAAGTAATAAATTTGATCAAAGAAGTGAAATATATCTATAACCTCCTGGGTTCAAGTGATTCTCCTGCCTAAACCTCCTGAGTAGCTGGGTCTATAAGCACCCACCACAAGGCCTGGCTAGTTATTTTTTTATTTTTTCTGGTACAGATGAGGTCTCTTGCTCTTGCTGGTCACCAACTCCCAAGCTGGAGTGATCCTCTCATCTCAGCCTCCCAGACTGCTAGGATTACTGGTGTAAGCCTCCACACTGGGCCACCTCTCTTATTTTTTTAACAATACTTCAACAATGTATAACCAGTTTCATTCCATTAGATGTAGTTTTCATCCCATGCTTTATACAAAATTGCACATTTATATCATCATTCTGTTTTAATATATTTTGCTTTATTCATTTCAAAGTCCTCATATCACTCTGAAATTATTTTGCAAAATTATATTGCCCATGTTGCCACAGTATATGTCCTGTCTATAGTAAATGTTTAATAAATATTTGTTGAATGAATGATTTACTAAATAAAGAATGTGGAATAGTCTACTTTCACCTTTCTGGAGCTATCTTCTTTTCTGCTGGAATCTTTCTCAGGCCATATTTAATGTTAGGGTGACAGCCAGTAGCTCCTGGCCAAATACTTTTGGTTTCAAATCTGATGCCTTTCAATAATTACAGACAATGTCCAGCGTATAACTCTCTCAGTTTCAAGGGAATTTCTATAGCCAGGAGAAATAAGAAAGTCTGATTGGCCAGACCTGAGTCATATGTCAGGATAGGAATCATGTACATCCTTACATGCATGAACTGAAAGTTGGATGGTTGGCTTCCAGAGGAAGATTACCTTACTGGAAGAAGGATGACCAGGGGCTTTGCTGCCGAAATATATGCAATCACAGGCTTTTCTGTCAAGCATATTCAGCTTCACTTGAGTAAAATGCAGAAATAAACTGAATGAAAGGCATTTAATGATTTGCCTCCCCTGATTTCTAATTATTGATATCATAATAATAGCATTATTTTTCTAAACTCAACAAATTTATACTTCTTAAAAACATAATAATAGGGTTGGGCATAGTGGCTCACTCCTGAAATCCTAGCACTCTAGGAGGCCTAGGTGAGTGGATTGCCTGAGCCGGAGCAAGACCCTGTCTCTAAAAATAGCTAGGCCTTATGGCAAGAGCCTGTACTTGGGAGGCTGAGACAAAAGGATCACTTGAACCCAAGAATATGAGATTGCTGTGATCTATGACGCCACAGCACTCTACCGAGGGTGACAAAGTGAGATTCTATCTCAAAAAAGAAAAGAAAAGAAAAGAAAAGAATGCAAAAAATTCATGATGAGCAAAAAATCAAAATTAGAAATAAAAACAATTAGACCCTGTATTGCACAATTCCGCCTGACCTGCCTCACCTAATCAGGCTCTCCAGACTGGCGATAATG
>CAUYQV010131572.1:0-19865 GCA_963574575.1 Galagoides demidoff
GCTGCAACCAAAAAATGGCCGGGCGTTGTGGCAGGCGCCTGTGGTCCCAGCTACTTGGGAGGCGGAGGCAGGAGACTCGCTTAAGCCCAGGAGTTGGAGGTTGCTATGAGCTGTGATGCCATGGCACTCTACCCAGGGGGATAGCTTGAGGCTCCAGCTCAAAAAAAAAAAAATAATGATGAAGACACAAGTTACTAAAACCTGTGGGATACAGAAAAAGCAGTCTTAAGAAGGAAATTTATAACACTGGACACCTACATTTCAAAAACATAAAGGGAGCATATCAACAAACTCATGAGCCATAGTACTCAGAAAAGAAGAACAATTTAATCCCAAACCTAGCAGAAGAAAAGAAATAACAAAAATTAAATTAGAGATTAATGAAATTGAAAACAAAAAATATCATTCAGAAAATTAACAAAACGAAATTTGTTTTTTTGAATAAGTAAATACAATAGATAAAACTTTGGCCAGATTAACTAGAAACATAAAAGCAAAATCTTTAATAACCTAAATCAGAAATGATAAAGGGGAAATAACAATAGGTGCCACAGAGATACAAGAGATCATCTCTGAATAGTACAAGAAATTTTATGCCCAGAAATTGAACAATGTGGAGGAAATGAATGGATCAATACCTGGAATCACACCCTTTCCCCAGACTTAATTAAGAAGAACTAGATCTCTTGAACAGACTGATTTCTAAAACTGAGATTGAAAAAACGACAATAATCTCCCAACAAAAATGCCCTGATCCAAATGGCTTCACACCAGAATTCTATCAAGCCTTCAAGGAAGAGCATATATTCATATTGCAGAAATAATTCCAAAAGCTTGAAAAGGAGGGAATCTTCTCCCAACATGTTCTATGAAGCAAACATCACCCTGATAGCAAAACCAGGAAAAGACCCAACTACAAAGGAGAACTTCAGAACAATTTCACTATTGAATATAGATGCAAAATTTCTCAATAAAATCCTAACTAAAAGATTACATCCAAACATTTTAAAAATTAGTCATCATGATCAAGTAGGTTTCATCCTGGGGATGCAAGGCTGTACTACAAGGTCATAGTGATCAAAACAGCATGGTATTGGCACAAGTCCACAAACATAATTCACCACATCAACAGAAACAAAAACAAAAATAGTATGAATCTCTCAATAGATGCAGGAAAAACATTCAATGAAATTCAGCATCCCTTTCTAATCAGAACACGTTAAGAATATAGGCCTGGGTGGCACATTTCTTAAACTGATCAAAACCATCTACAACAAATCCACAGCTAATATTTTACTGAATGCAATAAAACTGAAAGTTTTTTCACTTAGAACTGGAACCAGACAAGGTTATACTCTATCACCATTACTGTTCAACAAAGTTATTGAAAGTTCTAGACAATACGATCAGGCAAGTGAAGGAAATAAAGGGCATCCGAACGGGAGCAGAAGAGGTCAAACTCTCACTCTTTGCAGATGATATGATCTTATACTTACAGAACCCCAAAGAGCCAACTCCAAGACTCCTGAAAGTGATAAAAAATACAGAAATATCTCAGGATATAAAATCAATGTCCACAAATCATTAGCCTTTGTATATGTCAATAACAGCCAAGATGAGAAGTTAATCAAGGACACAGTTCCCTTCACAGTAGCTTCAAAAGAATGAACTACATAGGAATATACATACAAAAAGAGGTAAAGGACCTCTTCAAGAAAATTATGAAACCCTAAGAAAAGAAAAGAAAAAGCAAAACATATTAACAAATGGAAGAACCTACCATGCTCATGGCTGGGAAGAATCAACATTGTGAAAATGTCTATACTACCCAAAGCAATCTACAGATTCAATGCAATCCCCATTAAAATACTAACATCATACTTTCAAGATTGGGTAAAAATAATTCTTTGTTTTGTATGGAAATAGAAGAAATCTTGTATAGTCAAAGCAATACTTATTAATAAAAACAAAACTGAGAGTATCACCCTACAGACTTTTGGCTGTACTACAAGGCCGTAATATCAAAACAGCATGGTATTGGCACAAAAATAGAGACATTGACATTTGAAACCGAATGAAAAACCATGAGATGAAACTAACATCTTATAGCCATCTGACCTTTGATAAACCAGACAAGAACATACACTGGGGAAAAGAACCCCTATTTAATAAATGGTGTTGGGAGAACTGGATAACCAAAGTAGAAGACTGAAACTCGACCTACACTTCTCACCACTTACAAAAATTGATTCAAGATAGATAAAAGATTTAAACCTAAGGCATGAAACAATAAAAATCCTCGAAGACAGTATGGGGAAAACATTTGAAGATATTTGCCTGGGAAAACATTTTATGAAGAAGACTTCTGTGGCCATTGCAAAAACAATAAAAATAAACAAATGAGACTTGAAAAAGCTTTCATACAGCTAAGGAAACAACAACCAAACCAAATAGACAACCTTCAGAATGGAAAAAGATATCTGCATATCATGAATCGGACAAAAGCTTGATAACTAGGATCTATAGAACGTTCAAATTAATCAGCAAAAAAGGGTAAACAAACCGACATATCACTGGGCAAGAGAGATGAATAGAACCTTCTCTAAAGAAGACTGATGAATGGCTAATAAGTATATGAAAAAATGCTCATCATTCCTAATCATCAGAGAAATGCAAATCAAAACTACCCTGAGATATTACCTAACCCCAGTGAAAATGATCCACATCACAGAGTCTCAAAGCGGCAGATGCTGGCATGGATGTAAAGAGAAGGGAAAACTTTTACACTTTTGGTAGGACTGCAAACTAATACAACCTTTTTGGAAGGAAGTATGGAAAATCCTCAAAGAACTCAAAGTAGACCTCCCCTTTGATCTTACAATTCCATTACTAGGTATCTACCCAGAAGAAAAAAAATCCTTTTATCATAAGGACATTTGTAGTAGACTGTTTATCACAGCTTACTTTACCATCGCCAAAATGTGAAAATAGCCTAAATGCCCACCAAACCAGGAATGGATTAACAAGCTGTGGTATATGTATACCACGGAATACTATTCAGCCACTATAAAAAATGGTGACTTTACATCCTTTGTATTAACCTGAATGGAAGTGGAACACATTCTTCTTAAAAAGGATCACAAGAATGGAGAAGCAAGAATCCAATGTACTCAATCCAATACGAAGGGAGTAGATGAGCTAATACAAGGGGTGGGGTAGGGGAATGAAGAAGTAGGGAGAGGGGAGGATGGAGGAGGATGGGGGATCACAATGCATAGCACACCTCTTGAGGGTGGGAACACAATTATAAGAGGAACTTTATCTAACAAATGCAATTAGTGTAACCTAATTCTTTGTACCCTCAATGAATCCCAAATAGAATAGAATAGAATAGAAAAATTAGAGGCCTAGAATGAGCATGCTAGGTAAACTATATCACATGAAAATTCTGCATTAAATATGTGCTTTAAAAACTATTCACTCATACATATTGTATATATAAATAAGAATAGACACTTTTTATTGTGAAAGTGCACTTTAGCAAGTATCTGTGTATTTACAAGAGCTATTTAACAATGTGTTAATAATTCTCAAACTTACAAATGAGTCCCATTTGACAATGTCAACTTCTTTTTCTTCTAGACGCACCTCAGAAGTTTACCAAGAATAAGTGTCTTTGAGTGTTTCATACATTTTTTTTCTTTCTCTTTACTCAGGACACTCACAATTGGTGGAGCAGTATCTAGAGGACAGGACTACATACTAAGAAACAAGAAAATTTGTGTGACTGTAGTACCACCTACCCAAGTTGAATACTCATAATTCTCAAAGTGTCACAGTAGATGCAAATTTATATTTCACAGATTAAAACTATAGCATTTTAGGATAAGAAAATTGCAAGCTACTGACAAGACTATGATGACAAGGATATCTATGGGACAATGTCCCTTTTCAGAGCAAAATAAACTTGTCTTATGAATCTTTGGGCAGGATAGTTAGTGTAGCAAACTGGAAAGGGTATAGGATTAAGAGGGAAGTAAGGGCTGAGTTTAATTTAGATTCTGTCTCTGCTATCTGGGTGAAATTCTGTTTAGTAAATTTATATGAGCCTTGGTTTCTGTGTCTATGAAATGGAGATGATAATAGCTACCATTTAGAACTGCTTTAAGGATTACATTTACTACTTTATTCATTTAGTAACTGTTTAGGCAATTCTTATTCTCTGCCAGACATATAAGTATTTAATCAATGAATGGTAGAAGGAAACAAGGAAAAAATGAAGGGAGGAAGGGAAGTAAATGAATGACTAGTCTGTTGTGGATTTCCTGTGTAGTTGCCTATGTAAAACACGGAACTGGAGAATACCAAGTAAAAGAAGGAAGCTTTATAAGATAATCGTCTAATTGGTTGTGATAAGAATGTCTTAAACACACTGCTTCTTATTAAAGTCAAAGTCGAATTAAAGCATTTATATTGTTTGATGTTATAGTAGGATCCTGGAGACACTCAACTCAAAAATTCAGACAAAGAAATAAAGAGCAATGGGTTGCAGTTAGCTTTAATTAGCAGGATAATTACCTCCCAGTGTCACATTCCCTTGTTTCAAGTGCCTTATCAGCAAATTAGTTGTGACTCTCTCTATTACAAAAATCCATTTTTGATTTGCATCTTTACTCCAGAAGAGAATAAAACAAGAAAAAACTTAGAAAAAGGTTAACAGAGTGTGTTTGTATAGAAATGAATCTCTCTTCCTACATACCCATATAGCTTCATGAATATTTGTAAAATAGAACAGGTGCTGGGAAATGGTCTGAGATCATAGAACTAAGGATGCCATTGTCTCTGGGTGGGAATTGCTCAGACAATTAACTGGCAAGAGAGAAAAATCAGCAAACAACTGTTCTGATGATCTCTAATAATCTACCAAACTTCAATAGGGGCATGGAGAGAGGAATGATGGGGAAGGGTGAGTAGGAGCTAATTCTTTACATGCAAGGCACACCCATAGCTAGTGAACACACAGTTACTTGTCACACACACAAAAAATGTGTTTTAATGTTATCCTTTAGAAAACTATTAGAGGCTTGGCGCCTATGGCTCAAGTGGCTAAGGCTCCAGCCACCTATACCTAAGGTGGGGGGTTTGAATCCATCCCAGGCCGCCAACCAACAATGACGGCTGCAACCAAAAAAAAAAACAAAATAGCCAGGCATTGGTGGGCGCCTGTGGTCCCAGCTACCTGGTAGGCTGAGGCAGGAGACTCACTTAAGCCCATGAGTTGGAGGTTGCTGTGAGCTGTGATGCCACAGCACTCTACCCAGGGGGACAGCTTGAGGCTCTGAGAAAGGAAGAAAGAAAGAAAGAAAGAAAGAAAGAAAGAAAGAAAGAAAGAAAGAAAGAAAGAAAGAAAGAAAGAAAGAAAGAAGGAAAGAAGGAAGGAAGGAAGGAAGGAAGGAAGGAAGGAAGGAAGGAAGGAAGGAAGGAAGGAAGGAAGGAAAGAAAGAAAGAAAGAATACATACACAAAGCAAAAGCTATATAAATTTTTAAAAGAGGAAGGGTCAGAAAATAGGCAATAATCTTAAGATACCTGTATTAATAAGGCATTGAAAGCACAAAATTCTTATACCGACTTGCGTTCTCTCTACATGTATCATTACTACACATATTTTGGAGAAGAATGACATCTGTGACTTATGCAGAGTGGTAGAGTTACCAGCTCTGCTCTGTGTGGGTGGTGGCAGAGTTAAAGTGTCAATATAAACAAGTCATCTCCTGCTTAGAATCCCCTAGCAGCTCCCTTGTTTTTCAGGGTAAAATCAAACCCACCCTACTGAAATGTGGTAAAGAGGGGTTTGATCCCCGCTCCGAGTTGTGTCCCCTACTTCAAATATCCAGAGTCTGACTCTGAAAACTGGCATTCAAGCTTCAGTGCCTTTCTGTTTATATTTATTCAGTACTAAAAGGCCCAGAAAAGGACACACAAACAGACAAGGTAGAGAGAGTGGCAAGGTCAGAGCCTCAGAGGCAAACTTAACATAAGAACTTTATAGGGAGGGCAAAGAGGGGAATTCTGGTGAACAATACATGGTGTATAGACTGGGAAATTTCTTGCCCTAAAGAGGTTCAGAATGTAGGAGAACCAAAAATAAATAAATTTAATTAATTAAAAAATCCATGTAGTAAATGACAGAAAAGCCAAATGTGTCTTGGCCAATTTTCTGTTGCTTATAACAGAATAGCTAATACTGGGTAATTTATAAAGAAAAGAAGTCTATTTCTTTTCTTTTGTTTAGAGACAGCCTCAGAGTGCTGTGGCATTACAGCTCACAGCTCTTGGGCTTAAGTGACTCTCTTGCCTCCACCTCCCGAGTAGCTGGGACAATAGGCACCTGCCACAATGCCCAGCTATTTTTGTTGTTGTTGCAGTTTGGCCGGGCTGAGTTCCAATCCGCCACCCTCAATATATGGGGCAGGTGCTCTACTCACTGAGCCATGGGCACTGTCCAGAAGTCTGTTTTTTACAGTTATGGAGGCTGAGAAGTTCAAGGTCAAGGGGCTACATTTGGTGAGAGCCTTCTTGCTAGTAAGGACTTGCTGTGGTTCTGAAGCATTGCAGGGCATCATGTGGTAAGGGGCAGAACATGCTAACTCAGATCTCTCTTCCTCTTCATAGAAAACCACCAGACCCACTCTCATGACAACCCTTTATCCCATTAACCTACTGATGGATTCTTCCATTCATGAGGGGAGTGCTCTCAAGCCCTACCTCTCAATACCACCACAGTGGGGACTAAATTTTAACATCAGTTTTTAAACCATAACTACTATAATCCCATAAGATACAATTCTCTCATTAAATACTATAATTCTCAGATGAGGGTTTTTTTACAGAAAATCAAAATTTCATTATCTTAATAAAAATAAGAGACAAAAGATATCCATGCAAGGTTGGATATCCAAGTCAGGTTCAATGCTTAAAAATCTGGACTGGAATGGAGCTCATACCTTGTAAGTGGTATGTACATTTAGCCACTAGATCTACATCACATCCATGTCACCCACAGGAATGACACCAAATCACCATAATAAAACAGGGTTAGGGGTTGGTCCTGAAACAATGATTGGAACCAACTGCAAAATCCCTAGACAGAAAGAAGTAAGCAAATAGATTACAAATGACACTGGTAAATTCATGCTAGAAAACTGACACTCTGATGCTACTTGAGAAAAATTTAAAAGGTCTTTTTTAATCAAGAAGATATAAGAAGAGGTCACTGAAGTTGGGATACTCAACATTTTCAGATGATAGACAAAAGTGTAAGTTTCCAATCCCCCCAAAAGACAAAAGTCCATAGTTATAGATGATAAGATTAAGGAATAAGAATCCCATCATATATGCTGGATATTGGTTGGTTGGCCCTCTTCGAGCTCAACGTTATGTAGGAGGCTACAGCACATGAAATTGCTGGCAGTTGGCCATTTTTTTACCTACACAATCATTAAACAATCTATAAGGAGAGAGCAGACTGGCATATAGGCAAGCTGGATGAGTACTGCAGACCATCACATCTGAGTAAGAAGGACTCACCCAATCAGTGTCATTCAATGTACCATATCACTAGTGTGTGTTATATAGAGACCAATTACAATAGACACACACACACTTCATTTATTACACTCAGTTTTCCCTGACCAGCAGAGTTTGATGCAAGTATTTTCCTGAATGATTAGAACCAAGTTAGATATAAAAATGTCTCTGTATGTATTCAATAATATATAATGCTATATTCTGACAAAATTGAAGATCTTATGCTTGTGTGTATTATTTTGATTTTGTATCAGAAACATATAGTATTTTCATAGAAAAAGAACTATAAGAAAATGCACTAGGTTGTAGTATCATTACAAATTAATTCTATTTTCCTCTTTACTATAATTGGTATTCTCAAACTGTTAAAATGACTGTATATTCATTTTACAATGAAAAAGAACCAGTATCTTTTTAAAATATTATTCTTAGTTAGGCACACTAGCTAACACCTGTAATCTTAGCACTTCGGGAAGCTAGGGCAGTAAGATTGGTTGAGGTCAGTAGTTCAAGACCAGCCTGAGCAAGAGCAAGACCCCGTCTGTCTCTACAAAAATTAGAAAAATTAGCGCAGTGTGGTGAAGCACATCCGTAGGGCCAGCTGCTTGAAGGCTGGGGCAGAAGATGGTTTGAGGAGTTTGAGGTTGCAGTGAGTCATGATGATGCCACTACACTCTGGCCAGAGCAACAGAGTAAGAAAAACCCTGCCTCAAAAAAAAAAAAAATTACTCTTGCAATATTGTGCAGAAACAGGGAAGGATTAGAGGGACTAGTTAGGACAGTGGTTCTCAACCTTCCTAATGCCACGGCCCTTTAATACAGTTCCTGTGGGTCACGGCCCACAGGTTGAGAGCCACTGAGTTAGGATATTGCCACTGTCAAGATAAGAGTGAAAAATGGGTCTGAACAGAATTAAAGGATTTAGGCATTATTCAAAGGATACAATGACTTTGGGACTAATTTCATATAGAAGATGAATATCTGGGAAGCTGGGTGGACTGTAAAAGTATTGATTAGGAGAATTTATGTAATTAAGAAGGAATGTTCCAAGAAAATCATAAATTTTATGTCTAACATGTGTTTTGCTTGAGCTACCTTGAGACATACAGGTGCCGTGTAAACATGATGAGAGAGAGAAACAAGGAAAGAAGAAAGGTAAGGAGGGAAGGAGAAAGGGAAGGAAAGAATAGATGGGTCAGGAGCTTAGAACATGGATATAGGCTGGTGATATGTTTGGCAGGGCTGGTACATACAGTCTTTGGTGCTGTGTAGGTTGATGTGGTCCCAGTGGAAAGTACATGATTAAAGGCTGCTTCTTTCCTTCTAGTATAAAGTGTCTCAACTTAAGCACAACTGATATTTTAAGTGGGTAATTCTTTGTTGTGGGGATTGTTCTGTGCATTGTGGGATTTTTAGTAACATCTGTAACCTCTACCTACTCAAAGCCAGTAGCACCAACCTTCCACCTCAGTTGTGATCACTAAAAATATTTCTAGACATAGCCAAATGTCCCCTGAGGGTTACATCAATTCCAGCTGTAGATTGCTGTACTAGTGTATTGTGGCAATGGGCATGATGTCACTCTACTTAATAGGACGTATGTATTCAGATAAATACAAATTTCCTGCATTATTAGAACAAGATTAGATATATAGATATCTCTACATGTATTCAGTAATATCTAATGTTAGGAAATTTTTACAAAAGTGCTAAAAAATGTGTGTTTGTATTATTACATTTTTGTAAGAAATATATGGTATTTGCATTAAAAAGGAAATAATAGAAAATACACTAGCTATAGTAACATGATGAATTAATTCTATTTTCTCTTGAGGAAGTTTTCAGATAAAGATTTTTATTGGTTAAGTCAGGTATTAAGCTAAGTACTAGAAATACAACGGTGAATAAGATAGAGTCTAGGTCCTTAAGGAGTAAGTACGTACGTATTCCAGCGAGGGACAGGGGCACATAAACAAATAGTTAGGTTGTAAAAGGCGCTGTAGTCTCAGCCAGCACAAAACAGTCTGGTGGCAAAACAGAGGATGCTAATGTCACAGGAGACAAAAAGTGTCAAAGAGAAAGTGACACTAAGTTAGGTCTTGAGAGATAAGTATGACTTCACCAAGTGAAAATGACAGAGTAAAGCATTCCACGAAGTGCATATGCAAAGGAAATAGTATGTTCGGGAATGGAAACTAGAGTGCTCCACACAGCTCCACTTCAAACCCTTGAACATCAACATCGCTTCCATTTTTACATCAGTAGTGTATTGATATATATATTCTCCAAAGAACTAATAATGGCCCAGGATCTATGCTGAGATATTTTCTTTTTGTTCATTATTGATTCTTACCTGAGCCACAACATCCCACTTATATAAAACCAGCAACCAACCTGAAATGCGTATTTTACCAAATGTAAACAAAGTGGTACTAACTACATGGAGCAAAAGAACAGAAGTTGTCTTTATATTTACTCTCATTCCCATATATTGCCAAGAGCACTTACATTGACCTCATCTGGAGCCATTAAAGAGGGTTTTCATCCAGCTGGCTGGCTTCCCAGTCAATACCTTAGAAACAGCGGGGCTTTTCCCCTGTCTCCTAAGGTAACCCCTCTGTGAGACTAATTAGATTTTTTTCCCCAAAACATCCAGCCTATTGATTTGAGAATTGAAAATAGTATTAATGTACGGTAGTGAGTTATACTTGAATAAGAATTAACTGCAGAATTTTTTAAACTAAGAAGAATGTGAAGTATAAATTTTACTGGTATAAGAATTTCAGTTTAAAAACATTCATATGATGTAAATAAAACCTCTTACAAAATCTGGCCTTCCTAGATCGAGGAAATTGTACAATAACTTTGACAAATTCCTTAAAAGTTAGATTGAATGTCTTAATATATTGAGATTTTTTCTTTCTTAAAGTGAAGGCTACCATGTTTTTCACATGACGTTTATTTATGGGAAGATTGATCATCATCATCTCCTGATAGCATGAAAATTTCTCTACCTTTACTACCCATATTCTCATTCATTCATTCAACATTTACTAAATATTGATTATGTGTAAGGCTGTGCACACATAGATATATGTTATTTTTTTTAATCCATTTGTGTTGCTGTAAAGAAACACCTGCAAGAGGGTAATTTATAAAGATAAGAAGTTTATTTGGCTCACAGTTCTGCAGGCTGTACAAGAAGCATGGCACTGGCACCTGCAGCTGGTAAGGACCTCCAGCTGCTTTCACTCATGATGGAAGGCAAAGGCGAGCATGCATGTGTAGAGACCACCTGGTGAGAGAGGAAGTCAAAGAGTTCAGGGAGGCCCCAGGCTCTTCTTAACAATCAGATGTCTAAGAAACTACTGGAGTGAAGACTCACTCCCTAACCAGAGAGGGCATTAATCTATTTGGAAGGGATCCATCCCCACAACCCAAACACCTCCCAATTGGCCCCACCTCCAACACTGGGGGTTAAATTTCAACATAAGATTTGGAGGGGTCAAACAAACCAAATGGTATCAGATGTTTCTCAGTCAAAGATGTAGAAATAAAAAGAACTAAGAATATAGTGATTCTTGCCCATGTGGCAAGCATTGTGCTAATGTTTTACATACCTTGTCTCATTTAATTCCCACTCCCTGGGTGAAAGGTATTAGGATAATCTCCATTTTACAAATGAGCAACTACAGAGATCAAGTAACTTGCCAAAAAACTCACAGCTAAACTGAATGACTTAGAAATTGGCCTACTTGTCCTCTTTTGTCTCTTCCTAGTTCCTGATGAGTCAAGATACCCAATTCAATGCTTCAGCTGCATTTCCTCTTTCTCTCCTACAACTCCAATCTGGTCTCTCCAATCCTCAAGGCTGAACCTATATGCTATGTTCTTTTAAGGTTTTAGCTTTCAGAATGCCTTCTTTCTTCCTGCCCAGGGTCCTGACTTCCCCTAAGGGATTTTAAGGCTCAGAGAGGAAAGTTCTACTCTTTCTCATGCAATAGTGGTGTGTTAGTACAAATCTAGTTCCAGTTTTGTCTCTTTTGAGTTTCCCTTTGAAAATACTTAACCTACATGCTATGTTCTTTTAAGGTTTTAGCTTTCAGAATGCCTTCTTTCTTCCTGCCCAGAGTCCTGACTTCCCCTAAGGGATTTTAAGGCTCAGAGAGGAAAGTTCTACTCTTCCTCATGTAATAGTGGTGTGTTAGTACAAATCTAGTTCCAGTTTTGTCTCTTTTGAGTTTCTCTTTGAAAATACTTACTCAAATATGTTGGTAACCACTTGCTCTAGCCAGTGGTATCCAACCTGTGCTCCACAGGTTGCATGCACATTATTTGAGGCCTGATTTGCTTATCTTTGGTATTGCCAAAATTATGTATGGACCTTTTTTTGCTCATCAGCTTTTATTAGTGTTTGCATATTTAATGGTAGCCCAAGACAACTCTTCTTCTTCCAATGTACAGCAGGACAAAAAATGGTTGGACAACCCTCCAACCTTGTCTATCTAGAATCCCTCCCTGTTGCATACTTTTAAATACTATCTTATGCAGTATTTTTCTCAAATTTAAATTTCTGGTTCAGACTTCTCCAAGCTCTGTATTTATAGTCCAGCTACCTACTTCAAGTCTTCAAGTAGATGTGGAGATTTCTAGCACTCATCAAATCCATATTCTCCTTTTCCATATATAGGCATAAAACTAAAATATAATTCCTGGTCAAGTGCGGCCATGTGGCTCTATTTTATTTGATGGAATTCAAATGGTTGTGATGTGTGTGCCTTTTCTCTAAGTTCTGCCAGCTACTTCATACTCTTTCCTCTTTTTCTTGGTGTAATGGGTCTCACCAGGAATCCACTAAATGTTCTAATATATTTGACAAAGTTATAGACACCAATTTTTAAACATACATTGTAAATGCAATTACAGTAAAAACCTCTATAAATTGTTTACCCAAAGGACTGTAACAAACTGGTCAGTATAAGAACTAGGCCTACTGTACTGATACATACATGTGGCACATATCTAGTCTATGAAATTTAGGTCAACTTAAGGAGGTGATCCATGTAAAGAGGTGGTTAACTATGGAGGTTCTACTGTATTTATGTCTAATCTCAGGAATAGATTTTAATGGTCACATTCATATATCCAAAGCAAGTAGACCAGAAACCATGGAATCAACTATTATTATTATTTTTGTAGTTAAAAGTAATCTCCTCTTAGACATCACTATCGACTCTATGGAATCTTTTTTAATTACAAGGGAATATTATGGACAATTTTATGCCAATGATTTGGACAATCTTGACCTAGTTGCATCTTAGCTAATGACAAGGAAAAAGGACTTTCCTCAGGGCTTCACTCTGGATGTTGTCTTCCTCTATGGATATTTTTCTTTCTAAAATTCAAGGAAAACTTTATCTGGTTTTGAAGTATAAAGAAAACTGATTCTAAATTACCTTACTCTTCCAAATTTTCCTTTTTCTTATACAATTCAGATTTTGAATCTCAAATGTCATGAACTAAACTCTGAAGTTCTACAATAATCTATCTCCACTGAGGTACTGAGTACTGTTGAATAAAGGAAGAGAGAGACAGGTAACAAAATAAATGCCAGGAAAAACAAAAACATGGGAAGAGAAGAACTACATTTCAGGTCTGCCAACTATGAACTATGAGTTCATAGTTCATATAGTTCATGAACTCATCCTAGAAAAAGTGCTACATATCACTATGGTCACCTTCAAAGTACTTCCCCTAAGAGACAGTACTTCCCCTGTCACTATATGGCACACAAAAACATGGAACAACAATAATGAACACCACTCAGGAAGACACTATCACACATCACCTCATGGATATGCCAAGGTCATAAAAAGTTACCAACTTGTTTGTACAGTGCTACCAATGTAAGAGCACAGAGGCAAATTCATGAACTTAATTGCCAAACATATAACAACAGCTCTGATAGTAATTCCAGAAAAAGAGTTCCAAAATTGCTTTGAAGGGTAGACTAGGCACTAGCATTAGTGCATAGCTTCCCAAGAAGAGTACTTTGATGGTGACCATGGTGATATTCAGCAATGAGGTGTGTAGCACCTTCTCCAGGATAAGCTCACAAACTCAATTATCACACCTTTGTATCCTATCCTATTTCACATGTTTATCCTGATATTGGGTCCTTAGTCCTTTAATCTACTGTCATTACTTCATAAACATTTATACTAGCTACTTAATGATGCCATACTGTGCCTGTATTGGATTCTTGTCCAATGAAAAGAGGCTTAATCTTTTCTAAAATCTTTTCTAAATCAGATATGTGTCCTTGGTTCATCTATACTAATCCCTCCAATCTGTCTGTGAATTCTAGTGACTCGTAATAGACACATTTCTGATAAAGGAACAGATATGAATAAATAGAAGTTCAAATGATCCATTCAAATAATGGCTCATAGATTAAATATTGCTCAAATTATTTAAATATGAACCAGCCCCTTTATTCTCAGCCTTATTATTAAAGTACCTGCCATAACCACATCTGTCACAAATACAGAAGAAGGAGAGAGAGCAGTATTTCCCTCAATTAAAGACCAAATGTCCACACTCAAGGTGTAATCTCCAACAGCTACAAAAGTTTTCTTTCATATTAAGTACCATGTATCCTTTAGTTTTCATGAACTAATTAGGGCCCACATCTCTCACACCATACTGACAACCTCCATCAGGGCTGACAAGTACAACACATTCTAGCATATTCCTGAGTAAATGCTTGAATCAGAGTGAAAACAGCATGTCATAAGCAATAGTATCTGGGGGGGAAGTTACCCTACAAGACCAATATTGGCACAAAAAGAAGACAAGACAAAACCAAACAAAATGCCATTAAATCCAAGGACTCAACCACAAGACTCCTGAAGTAATGGAGAAATACAGTAACATAGTAACATCTCAGGATAGAAAATCAATGTGCACAAGTTGGTAACCTTCATCTATGCCAGCAACAGTCAAGCTGAGAATCAAATCAAAGATACAATATCCTTCACGGTATCATAAAAGAAAATGAAATAACTAGGAATATATTTACAAAGGATGTGAAGGATCTCTACAGAGAGAACTATGAAACACTGAGGAAAAATAATAGCATAGGATGTCAGCAGATGGAAGAACATACCATGCTCAAGGCTTGGAATAATCATCATTGTTGAAATTTCTATACCACCCAAAGAAATCTACAGACTTAATGCAATCCCCATTAAAATACCAATGTCATACTGTGAAGATCTTGAAAAAATAATTCTACATTTTGTATGAAATTAGGGAAAAAACTAAATCGCCAATGCAATTCTATGAAATCAGAAGAAATCTGGAGGCATTACTAGTCTTCAGGTTATACTACAAGGCTATAGTGATCAAAACAGCATGGTATTGGCATTAAAATGGAGACATAGATCTATGAAACAGAATAGAGAATCTAGAGATGAAACTAGCCTCATATTACCATCTGAGCTTTGACAAAGCAACAGTATACACTGGAGGAAAGAATTCCTATTCAATAAATAATGCTGAGAGAATTGGTTAGCCACATGTAAGAGACTAAAACTGGACTGGTACCTCTCACCACTTCCAAAATTAATTCTTGCTAGATAAAAGATTTAAATCTAAGACACAAAACTATAAAAGCTCTAAAAGATAATGTGGGGAAAACTATTAATCTTATCAGCCTACAGAAAGAATTTATGAAGAAGACTCCACTGGCAATTGCAGCAACAATAAAAATAAATAAATCGGACCTAATCAACTTAAAAAGTTTCTACACAGCAAAGGCACAATCAACAAAGCAAAGAGATAACTTTCAGAATGAGAAAAGATATCTGTAAGCTACTAACCATAATCTATGAAGAACTCAAGTAAATCAACCAGAAAAGAGCAAACAACCTCATCAAAAACTGGGCAAGAAACATGAACATGAACTTTTCTCATGAGGACAAATCAATAGCCAACAGATACATGAAAAAATGCTCATCATCCCTAATTATCAAAGAAATGCAAATCAAAACCACTCTGAGATATCACCTAACCCCAGTGAGACTGACCCATAACACAAGGTCCCAAAGTAATAGATGCTGGCATGGGTCCAGAGAGAAGGGAACATTCATGCCTTGTTGGTGGGACTGAAAACTAGTACAGCCTCTATGGAAAGAAGTGTGGATAATCCTCAAAGAACTGAAAGTAGACCTACCATTTGATTCTGCAATCCATTTCTAGTTTTCTACCCAAAAGAAAGACAGTTTACCATGAGGACATTAGCACTCGAATGTTTATAGCAGCTCAATTCACAATCGCCAAGATGTAAAAACAACCCAGGTGCCATTCAACACATGAATGAATTAATAAACTGTGGTACCACACATATGTACTATGTATATTATAGAATACTATTCAGCTATAAAAAGATGGAGATTGTGTATCCTGTGTAGCAACCTGGATGAATTTAAAGAACATTCTTGGCTCGGCGCCTGTGGCTCAAGTGGCTAAGGCACCAGCCACGTACACCCAAGGTGGTAGGTTTGAAACCAGCCTGGGCCTGCCAAACAACAATGATGGCTGCAACAAAAAAATAGCCCAGCGTTGTGGCGGGCACCTGTGGTCCCAGCTACTCAGGAGGCGGAGGCAGGAGACTCACCTGAGCCCAGGAGTTGGAGGTTGCTGTGATCTGTGATGCCACAGCACTCTACCCAGGGGGACAGCTTGAGGCTCCTGTCTCAAAAAAAAAAAAAAAATTCTCTTAAGCAGAGTATCACATGAATGGAAAAACAAGCATCGCATGTACTCAGGCTCACATGAGAGAAAAACTCAACTAAATTCAAGGGAGTGAGGAAAGGAGTTCAGTAAGTTCCCAACCAACAATGTGTGAATATATGGCACATTCTTGGGTAAAGGGCACAACTACGACTCAAAGTCTAACCTTACGAATGCAAACTATGTAACCTAATCATATATAACCTCATATTAATCAGAAATTTTTTAAAAGCCATTAAAGAGAATCCATTCTTCTTTTATTTTTACTTTTAAATAGAGTCTTGTTCTGTCTTTCGGTAGAGTGCAATAGCATCATCACAGCTCACTGCAAACTCAAACCCCTGGGCTCAAGCAATCCTCCTGACTCAGCTTCCTAAGGAGCTTGGACTACAGGTGTTGGCAACAACACCTGGCTAATTTTTTTTATTTTTAGTAGAGATAGGGGTCTTGCTCTTGCTCAGGCTGGTCTCAAACCCCTTAGCCCAAGCAGTCCATCCTCCTCAGCCTCACTCTCACTTATTTATGAGGAAAGAGAAGTCCAGTGACTAAGTTATTCGTGCACATCATTGCCCAATTCAGTACTGGAGATGAGACAAGACCCCACATTTCTGCTAACTTATCCTCTGTGCTTCCGCAGAAGATAGAGGATAAACCAGCTGGGCTTATAGAAGATCATAAGGACAAAAATTAACTAGCACCATCCTGCTTCATTTGTTTGTTTTTATTTTGTGAGAGTTTTTATGTTTATACTGCATATATATTGGATAGAAGAACCTCTAAAGTAAAGTGGAAAATTAGATTTAGATGAATCATACACATGCTGTGTTATATATACATAATTTTTCTGGCCTAAATTAACTCTTTTCTTCAAAACAGTCAAACAGTCTTTTCAAAATAGTCAAAAGCTTTTGCCTTCAGTGTCTTTTTCCAAGACACTGTAGAGAGTAAGAACTTCAAAATGACAACTGGGTTTTCTATTCTATTTTCACACAGCCAGGAAAGCCCAGTTCTACCCCCTGCCCCAACCATGCTACCACAGCTTTGGGTCTCTAAGGAAGGATATTCTACAACCTGCCTCAGCATATTTTGTACATGTTTATTATTAAGTCATTTTGTTGTGTGCCTAGTCTGTGCTTCTCCATGGCTTTGATATTCATTTCTTTTGATCATTCAAGAATGCTAAATGTATGCAATTTATGTTATAGCAGTGTATACTTAGAGTTGGATTCTAATAACTAAATCACCAAGAATCAGCCAGGTGTGGTGGCTCACGCCTGTAATCCTAGCACTCTGGAAAGCCAAGGAGTAGAGTGCCTGAGCTCAAGGAGTTCAAGACAAGCCTGAGAAAGAGCCATATCCCATCTCTAAAAGTAGCCAGACATTGTAGTGGGTGACTGTAGTCCCAGCTATTTGGGAGGCTGAGGCAAGAGAATTGCTTGAGCCCAGGAGTTTGAGCTTGCTGTGAGCTATAATGCCATGGCACTCTACTAAAGGTGACCAAGTAAGACTTGGTCTCAAAAAAATAAAATAATAAAATAAATTGCTAAGAATCATTAATTATAACTGTATATATATCCACATGTGTATGCTTACATACACACCCACGCATATATGTGTATATATAACATACATATACTTTTCATTAATAAATATTTATGACCTGTGATTTAGGCAAGAGCTCACTTTTATTTTCAGAAATTAAGTTTAGTACTATTTTGATTCTTTGTATACAAAACCAAAATAAGTTTATCTTGTTCTCTACAGATTTTGACACTTTTTATACTAAGAATTCTGCATTCTATTTACTGTCATAAAGAACATGCACTTTTTCTAAGGATGTAGAATAGTCTGACTTTAAAAGCAATTGAAACAAAATAACCAATTTTTAAATCATTAACTGGTCTCATCATTTACATCTAGAGTTCCTAGCTTCTTTGATTATATACCATTCTTCCCAAAAGGTTTCTCCATTAATATTAACAGCCTTATGAATCTCATTGCTCTGATTTATGCCTTTTCAATTTTTTTAAAGTTGTGTCAATATTAAATTATCTGTCCCCTGTGAGCAACTTCAATAATGTTTAGATACGAAATAGTCTTAAGCATTACCCAGCAAGCAAAAATCCATGTTTTCACTATAATGTTCTTTTCTCTAACAGAATTAACTAATAATTAATAAGTATTACTGTGAAGAATTCATCACCAATATAAAATACTATAGTAAAAATACTATGAGCTATACTACAACTTTTACCCTTACTTGACTTCAAATATATTTGTCCTTGGTGGGGGTGGGGAAGGAGGGATCAAATGATGTATTGTGATGTTTGAAACTACCACCTGGACATCTAAACTAAGATGTAAACAAAATTAAGTGAATATTTGCTAAAATTTCCATTTTAGGAGACTTTCACTTCTAGGAAGATGGAATAGACACCATACATCTAACCAATCAGAAGACTGAAAGGTAGACAAGTCAGGCAAACCAGCAAAGGAGCTCAGGACCCAAAGAACAACACAGTGGTATGTTTCCTAGGTTGTTTTTTTGCCTCATATATTTTTGACTCGCCAAAGAACTAGCAACCTAAAAATGCCAATGCAGACCAAAAAAAGAGCCCTAAGGAAAGAACCCCCCTCCCTTAAAAAGACCCAAGATTTTGGCTCCCTTTAGACAAAGGACCAGGAGGGGATGATCCTAGCAAGACAGAAAACTTTTAGATACTTTTAGTCATTGCTCTACTACAATCAAAAACAACAGAAAATAACTGTAATCCCATCCCCATTCATACCAGCAAAGGCCAGTGGGGAACAGAAAGTCCCTCCTCACCAGGCTATGATGAAGCGTTACAACATAACCTCAAGAGCAGTGATTGAGAAGGCCATGGAAAGAACTGGGAGTTTCAGCACCACTTGCCAAACACAAGCTTCCCTCCCACAGAGTCAGTGGAGACCATGTGGAAAGCCTGGACTTTCACCACCACCTGGCAATAATGAAGCATTCCTACCACTTCCCAGTGGAATGGTATTACAGGAGGCCTAGTGAAGCATCAGAACTTGTATCATTGTCCAGCAGTAACAAAGTCAAATGCTCTGTCCCTCCTCCCTCCACCATCAATGGTGTCAGGGGAGGCCAAGTGGGGAGCCCAAACTCCCACTGCCTACCCAACAATAACAAAGACCTCCTCCCCTACCTTGTGTGGTAGCTGGATCACCACCTCAACCTAGCCATGATGAAGCAGTGCCCTCCATGCCTGGGTGGTATCAATGAAATACAATTAAAAGAGAAAGACATTTAAGACCCACACTCTAGTAACAGAATATCCAAAAATGTTCCAGTCTTAATCAAAAATCACTTATCAGCTTGGCCTCTGTGGCTCAATCAGCTAAGGCGCCAGCCACGTACACCTAAGGTGCTGGGTTCGAATCCCCAGCCCGGGCCCGCCAAACAACAATGATGGCTGCAACCAAAAAATGGCCGGG
>CAUYQV010131576.1:0-19963 GCA_963574575.1 Galagoides demidoff
TACAAGACCTCACTCATCTACTTTCATTCCCTTAAGGAAATCTTCACTTCTTTCTTCTTCATTATTTATAGTTTATTTCGTGCCGGTATTGGAGCTTTAAACATGATAATATGTGAATTTGTAATTAATTTAGTACCATTATGATTATGTCTTAAATTTTCTAATATATTTGATGAATGTCATTTTTGAGGTCCTATTTATCTCTACAGACAGATTCAAAGATGTGCTTTTTGAAAGTCATTCCTTCCTAGGCAAGGACACGATTGTCAAAACCTTATCACTGTCCAATTGCTAACAGTACGCTAACGGAACACTGAAAGTAAATTGTGAACTCAAACATTTTAATGAAATATAAATGAAGATCACCATTAGAAGAGAAACTAGTTCTTTTCTATATTTTTCAGGAAAGAAGTATAAGGGATAAGTGGTACATGAGGTTTATCATATTCTCTACACTTAAGGCTTTTGTGTTTTTTACAGAACATATAGCCCTTCAACTTTAATGTGATTGAAGAAGTTGAAAAACGTTCAGATACTGCACTGAAATGGCTCATGGGAAACAATTCTGTGAGCAAAATAAGAAAGAAATTACTTGCTACGTGAAAGTACACGGTAGAAAATAATGTCTTAAGTAGTCTTTAAATTGCATTTTGAGTATCAAATCAGAACAGTACATGGAACATAAAATACTTATTTGCCGAGTCATTCAGCAGTATTTTAAAATTCTCACCCCAGGAAATTGTTTGCTGATTCACCTGGAATTTGATTGTGCAGAAAAACATAATTTTCTTAATAGGCATGCCATTTATAAATCATACTAACATAAGCTTCCTGACTGTATTGCCCATACATTTTTTTCCTGCCTACTTCTTGGTAGATAAAGTAAACGTTAGTATGCCCATCTTTTAGATCAGAGAACTCAAAAAAAAAAATGAAAGAAATTGCCCCCGTGAAACCCACACATAAATATATAACAGCTAATAAGATTCCAGAAGGGAGAAGTCCAAGGATTTTTAGCATAGTTAGGGACGTTTAGAGGCATTTTAGCCATGGGACACACACAATGTCCAGAAAGTAGAGGGATTTCTAGTACTATGGAATTCCTCAACACATTGTTCAGCTAAAGAGACTTTTCAAATCTCTTATCATCTATCTGAATTTGTCTGTACTGGATGAGGATAACACAGAATTATCACAGAACTATAAAAATGTGTTCAGGAGAAAATATGAGCAATACCAGAGTAGTACAGATAGAGTTAATGACCCTGTTTCTTAATGATTTTTTGCTAATCTTTAAAGAACTGAAAGTACAAAAATAAATTTTTTTAAAAAGAATTGAAAATGTAAATGCCAGAAATTCTTTCCTATTGCCCTTGCAGCTCTAGAATCAGAAGTAGACTGATGTCCAACAGCATGTGACCATGAACGTGGAATACAGAAACATGGCAATAGCGAAAGACAGAAGACGGAATCTCATCAGATTTCAGGGTCAGGAACATGTTAGGTGGTAGGAATTGGTGGTTAACATGGGAACAACATAAGTGACTTGGAAATGTTTACAATTTTTATGTGTGTATTTCCTGCACTATACATTGTGTATAATTCATTGCCATGTGCTCTTTCATTCATTGGAGAGGCCATGTAATTAACAAGAAAAGCCAAGAACTCTGAAACCAGACAGACCTATCCCCCATCCAAAGCTTCTTCATCTTTATAATAGCAACTGGAGAATGGTGCTTAATTTCACTACTCATCAGTTATCTTCTGAAAAATTTAAAAATCTACCTGGCGTGACCATATTACAAAAGCTGCTGAAGATGAAACGAAGATGAATATAGATATGGTTGATGCCTGAACAAAGTGGGTTCGCTTATAAACAGATTTTTTTCTATAAAAGTTACACCTCCTGTGCCTGCCTCTTCTGCCTCCGCTTCCATCTCTGTGAGACCAATCTCTCCTCTTCCTCCTCTTTCTCAGACCATTCAGCATGAAGAGGATAAGGATGAAGACCTCTATGATGATCTATTTTCTCTTAATAGTAAATACATATCTTGTCCCTGTGATTTTTCAAATAATGTTTTTCCTTTATCTCACTTTAAGGACATACTATGTAATACAGATACAAAATATTTGTTAATCAACTGTTTGTTATCAGTAAGGCTTGTGGTCAGCGTTAGGCTATTAGTAGTTAAGATCTGGGAGAGTCTAAAGTTATATGCATATTTTGACTGTGTTCTGGATCAGTGTCCTGACTTCTGCATTGTTCAACAGGTCACTATCCATCAAAAGTTTCCATAGTATTGAACATTATAATGTAATAGGTATCATGATAACTTTTATCGTCATTATTTTATGGTTTTACTCACCACCTGGCAAAACTTTTGTAGCATTTGTAAGTGAAAGGGAGAGACAGAAGTTGTCTTGTGTTGATCTAATACAAAGCAAATGGTGAGGGACATCGTGCCTATAGACAAATACAGACAACTCTTTTTCGTGTCTTTGTGTGTGAAGGATAATTCTAAATCAAGAGGTACAACTAGAAGCCCAACAAGGATCCTAGGTCATAATTCAATGTTTTTCTTCGTAATAATTTTTATTTTCCTGATTTTAATTGCTCCTAATTAATATCTGTGTGAAAAGTCCAAATCAATTTGTAAGTACTTCATTGCCCTAATTTTTTTTTTCATAGGTGATATTTAATGCCATGGAGAAAACAAATCTTTCGGTATGATCCTTTAGATGTAAACTCATTATTTTCTTCTATATAAGGAGATAATTGCCATTATTTTGTATGCCTTTCTCCAACTCCCACACCACTTGATCTTCAAATCAATTTTAATTATTTAATATTGTGTTACTCGTTTTATGAAATTATTCCATGTTTCAAGAAAACATCTGAACCATTAAACGGTCTTGTAAACCAATTTATAAAATAAATACTTTCTACTGGAGTCCCTATTTGCATACACCTAGCTACATAAAGTGGTCCAGTGACAAAAATGTTACAATCAGCTGTGTAAAATGATTTCCGTCAAAATCAAACAAAATATGATCCTCAAAGAGGTTTTAAAAGAAAAGATAACTAAAGGTTTCTTGCTCCAGCAACTCATGGTACCATCTCTTGCTTTTGCTTTATAAACCTGAAAATTATACCTTTATTCTATGCATACCTTATTATGACTCAAATCAAACTATCTCTAAAAATTGCCTTCATTATGTTCTGCTGTACAAGAAAGAAGTGAAAACTGAGTGGAGCACTAACCACAAATACATTTGCATCCAAGGTGATCAATGGGAAAGAGAATGCAATTGGGGGGGGGGGGATGACACGCTGTCTAAATAAAGTAGAAAAGCCAATATCTCTTAAGTGTTTGTATTTTTAAATTTTTGCTATTCTTTGCATCTGAGCAGTCATATCCTATATTGAAAATGAGATGTGTTCAATAGCTGATAGTGAAGGTGGAGGAAGGATTACAGGGAAGGCGTCGTCCCCAGATGGACAAATTGACACATGTTCCCTGAGGTCTCATTTATTTTTAGGATTTTAGGAGGCACAGTGAAGGTGCGTTCAAAGTAGGACATCACCTTTGGAAGGAAAGGAATAAAATTAGTGAGAACCATCCCAAGTTTCTTATATGGATTTTAATTGAGAAAATATTTACTTATATCATGCCCGGGGAATAGGGTTTAGTGTCAGATATGTAAAAGTAGGTTGGCTATTTTGTCTACTGAAATTCACTCACTTTCAGCCCTAGTGCACTAACAGTCCTGGGGCATAAAAGAGATCACAAATAATGCTAATTTCTCCTTGGATAAAGCTAGCCTTGCTAAAATTGGCCAGTACATTTGTTTGATCTCTTTCCTTAACAGTGAATCTCCCTCTCCCAGTGGCCCGTATTAGCACTTACTCTTCATTGTTGCAAATGAGAACTTCTCAAAAGCAGATTCAAGTCATTGTGGTGCACCTGTAAGTATGGGGCGAAGTTTGTCTTAGGTTTACCAAACTGTCAGCTGGACAGCACCATACTACAGACCACCCCCCAAGTGCCTACATGCTATCCCGTGCCTTTCATTTTATTTCCTGCATTAAAAGAAAAAGAATCAAACAATAACAGTATTAATGAGAAAAAGAAGAGAATAAGTAGAAAGAAGAAACGAAAGTGGGAGAAGATGAAATCACAACTCTGTCAAGTGATAATTTGACTCTATTATCAATCTTTAGACACAAACTCCCCTGGCAGTGTAACTTTAAATGCAAATGTAAAACACTGAAACCCTTTGTTAAATGCCAACATTACATAACAATGGTGAGAGAATTAGCTATCTCATAATTGCAATTTTACTATGCTAACAAAAGAAGTTATTTAGAAAGTGGGAGCTTCATTTCCAAGAGACAACTCCATGCACACTCGTACCAAATTTTCACTGCATGACACCCTTATAAAATAAATTCTGCAAGTTTAATACTTGCAGTACATTTTTTCTTTTACGAAATTCCTTAAACATAAGCGGTACCTTTAAAAGATAAAAAATAGAAAAGGAATATTGATCCCATTGTGGTCCAGAAAATGACAGGTCTAGGCAAAGAGAGGTTTGACTGTGCAGCGTAGATAACAAACATGTTCTTGGGCTCTGAGCTCCCAGATGAGTCCATGTTTCCAAACACCACTGACAAGACATCTACAAATACAACACAGGGATGACCAGCAAAATGACAACTATTTTATTAAGGAGAAGCTGGGCAATCAAATAGCATCCTGCAAGTAAACATTTTTATAAACTTTGGAAGGGTCAGCTTCAGAGTATTTTGTGATATCATTGCAAAGAAAGATTTCTTTTGAAATAAGAGTATAGAAAATATTATTCCATAGGGGTTTTGGAGGGATCACTCTTCACAGAGACATTCCTCATTTACTGTCCATGTGGGTGGCACAGTAGAATGAAAATCATTAGTGATTTTCAAACTCAAATATCACCAAGCTGAAATCCATCAGGCAGTCATTGTTAAAAAATAATTGTTTATGATTTTTATTAGACACATAGACTATGTTCTATGGATTGGAAATTTGGTCCCCCGTGCGGTGGTGCTGGAAGGTGGGACCATTAAGATGTGATTAGGTTATTTAGAGGGATTGATTCTACATGTCAGGTTGGGGTTCACTCTCATGGTAGTGAGTGAGTTCTTGCTCTCAGTTACTGCTAGGACAGATTGTGGCAAAGTGAGACAGCCTGTCCCTTGTACTTTGTCCCTTTTACTCTTGCTCTACTCTGCTTCTGCTTCTTTACCATGTTATGCCACAGCACCAGGCCCTTACCAGAAGCTGGCCAGCTTCAGTTGTCCAGTCTTGGACTTCCCAGCCTTCAGTCTATGAGGCAAATTAAACCTCATTTTTTAAACTGAATTGCCCAGATCAGATATACTGCTATTGCAGTAGAAAATAGACACTCTGCCAAGAAAATCCAACCAAAAAAAGTCACTAGTTCACATTGTCAATTTACTACATCCATTGCCATAAAAAATGATCAAATATCTTGGACGTGGGACCTACTTGCCTTTTCCTATTACCTTGAGTGAGAGAAAAGAGAAAAAGCAAGAATGAGATTTCTTTAATTTGCCTGCTGCTGCTTTTCCATTAATTCAGAAATAATTTGTGGAATGAATTAAAAAAAGGCACGTAAAAGGAGATTAACTCAGCGATATTGAAGAGATTCTAAAAAGAGAGAAATAGAATATGGTGTGGAACTCTATATAAACAGAAGCTGCACAAAAATGTTTTCTGTAAAAAATTTTATAACCAAATCATACAAGGAGTAATTGAAAACTTAGAAAGAACAATTACTTTAAAAATATTAGAAAGATAGACCATTAAGTAGTTACCCCTTGTGAAAGCAAACTATGACTAGATGGTTTTGCAGAAAAGTTCTAGGAAACATTTACAGCTTCAATTCTATTTGAGCTGTTCTAGACCGCAGAAGAAAATTTCCTGAATGTATTTTCTGAAAACTGCATAAGTTGCAAAATGTCAAGTAAAAAAATCTATGAATCCATGTCATTTTTGAATAAACCAAAAGTAGAAATGAAAATAGTAAAAGTGGAATAGAACAATAGAAGAAAAGAATAACATTACAACAAATAAGGTAAAGTCCAGTGAGGGAAGGTTGAATTCATATCAGAGCATCTGTTGACCTAACTTCATACTGCCAATTTTTTGTAATGTCTTATTATACTAACATATGTTCAAAGCCATGTAATAAAATATATTAGGCATTCTTCGTAACTAAAGAAACTACTGCAATGTGTTAATGATCATTTCCTAAGTACCAATAGCAATAATACAGCAAATGTCAAAGTATTAATATTAAAGTCTTTTCGTTTAATTTCAGAAACTTTACTGAGATTACTGCTATTGCAATTTATACTTAACATTTTCTTGGAAAGTTTTGGGAATGCAATAGGAATATAAAATTAATATTATTGCCATTAGACATAAAGAGAAAAGTTTCTTTTTAAAGATACAACCTATAAGAATAATACATGTGATAAACATTACTATGTTAATTAGAAAATTTGGACATGATAAATATCTTAAATCAGCGTATTTTCTCCCTTTTAATAATAAGTAATTAGTAAGGGAACTATTTCCTTCACAATTGTTATAAATCCTATAAATTATGTAAAACTAAAAGGAAAAGCACATCGATGTGATGAAGTCTGAAAGTTTTACTGAAGATCAAAATTATATGAATGAATAGAATATAATGGCCTATCATAGTCGTAACTGAAGAGCCTCTACCTCACAAAGTATTCCTTTCCTAAAATTGTTTTATTTCTTTAAAAAAAAGTAGTATCAAATGCAGTCTCAATACATTTTTAGTCTTAAATTGCATGCAATGATTTTAAAATTAACATTAAAGAATAAATGCTAATGAATAGCAAAAGTGTTTATAAATAAGTAAAATAGCAGACTTGCTTTACTTTCTACCAGAACAGAACATAAAACCTTCGTAATCACTAATTAGGTAGTGACAAATGGATATCAATAAATCAATGTAACAAAAATAAAGTTCTTAAATGTAGAAAACCCTAATGACTTTGCGAAAAGAGTCCTGAAATAAACAAATTCAGCAAAGCCTCAAGTTATAAAATCAATGTTCACAAATCAGTAGCATTTCCGTATACTAATAACAGTCAAGCTGAGAATCAAATAATAAACACACTACCATTTACAATAGCCACAAAGAAAATAAAATACCTAGGAATATACTCAATAAAGGAAGTTAATGACTTCTAGGAGGACTAGAAAACTATATGTAAAAACTATGTTAGATGATATTGTCAGCAAACAGAGAAAGTGTAAACTCCTCTTTCCAAATTTGGATTCCCTTTATTCCAGTCTTTGCCTGGTGGTTCTGGCTAGGGCATCCAATACTATGTTGATAGACGTGGTGACAGGGGTCACCCTTGTCTTCTCCAGTCCTTAGTGGGAATGCTTTCAATTTTTCCCCCATTTACTATGATGTTGGCTGTACATTTGTCACATATAACCTTTATAATTTTGAATTATATTTCCTCTATGCCTAGTCTAGTCTGTTGATTGTTTTTATTATGATGAAATAAATTGCAGATGACACATAAATGGAAAAACATCCCCTGCTTATGGATTGGTAGCGTCAACATTGTTAAAATGTCCATGGTGCCCAAAGAGAATTACAGATTCAACACAATCTCCATTAAAATACCAGAATCATATTTTACAGATCTAGAAAAAACTGATCCTAAACTTTACTTGGAACCAAAAATGAGACCAAATAGCCATAGGAACCTTAAGTAAAAGGAACAAATACGGAGGCACTGCGTTACCTGACTTTCCATTACACTAAAAGACTGTCGCAACCAAAACAACATGGTATAAAAGCAGAGACACAGATCAATGGAACAGAATAGAGAACTCAGAAATAAAACCATCTACCTACAACCAACGGATCTTTGAGAAAGCCAACAATATACACAGGGGAAAGGAAATCTTATTCAGTAGATGGTGCTGGGAAAATTGGATAGCCACATGCAGAATGAAACATTATTCCCATTTCTTGCCTTATAAAATATTGATTCAAAATGGATTAATGACCTAAATATTAAGTCATGAAACCATAAAAATTCTAGGAGAAAATGTAGGAAAAGCTCTTCTAGACACAGGGCTAAGCAAGGAATTAATGACTAAGACCCCAAAGACAAAACAGCAACAACAAAAGTAAATAAATAGGATGTGATTAAATTAAGCTTCTGCACAGCAATGAAAATAATCAACAGAGTGAATAGACAACTCAGAGAATGGGAGAAAATATTTGCAAACTAGATGAGCAACAAAGTTCTAATATCCAGAATCTGCAAAGAACTCAAGCAAATCTGCAAGAACAAAACAAGCATCCCCATCAGACAGTGGGCAAAAGACATGAAGAAAAGTGTTTTGAAAGAAGATAGATAAATGGTCAGGAAACATGAAAAAATGCTCAACATCACTAATCATCAGGGGCATGCAAATTAAATAAACTAAAATATGATAGCACCTTACTCATATGATAATGGCCATTGTCAAAAAAAATATCAAAAGACAACAGATGCTGAAGGGGTTACAGACAGAAAGGAATGCTTATACACTGTTGGTGAGACCACAACCTCTCTGGAAAAAAGTATGAAGATTCCTCAAAGAGCTAAATGTAGCCCTACCATTCAATCCAGGAATCCCACTGCCGTGTGTCTATGCAAAGGAAACAAAGCTATTTTATCAAAACAACACCTGCCCTCAAATGTTTATCATAGCATGATTTACAACTATAAGGATTTGGACTCAAAACCTAAGTTGAATCCACTTCAATTCATGAGTGGATAAAGAAAACATAGTATATATACACTATGGAATACTTCTCGGTCTTAAAATGAAATAACATTATTTATAGCAAAGTGGAGAGAACTAGAATCCATTATCCTAAGTGAAGTATCTCAAGAATGGAAAACCAAACACCATAAGCGCTCATTAATAAGTAGGAACTAATAGGTGGGTACATATTGGCACAAAGTTAGATAAAGGATGCGAGCAACCAAGAAGGTGGGAGGTCAGGAGGGTGAGTGTGAAATCAAAACTTCCTTATTTAGTACAGTGAACACTATTCTGGCAAACCAAAACCCCCGACTTAAGCATTATACAAGATAAAAACTTGCGTATTGGGTACAACAAACACTATTCTGACATACCAAAATCCCTGACCTAATAAGCATTATACAAGATATCTATGTAAAAAAAACACTTGTACCCTCTTAATTAACATTTTGAAATTAAAAAAAGGAAAACATAATTTGGGGCAGGTATGTATTAGATACTGCTTGAAATTGAAAAATGAAGAATTACAACCACACACAAACACTTTTAAGCGAACCCAGAAGACCTATAAAAATATTAGAAAGAGCTAGGGAAGTGTTTGGGAAGGGGCTTTATTTATTATCAGCCCAATTTTACTTTTGATTTAAAAAATATACACATAAATTATTTTAATTTTTATTTTAGAAAAGAATCTAATACATACATATCACAACATATCTTGTCTTTCCAATTCATTTTCAGAAATTATTAGATGACTTAAAAAGTGAATTTAGACTGTCCAAATGTAATTACTTATATGTATCACATTCTATAAATCTTTAGTCACAGTCTAACACCAGAATGAGATCACAAACTATTTTCTTGTAGAATAAATAGCCCACATTTCCCCAAGGGTACACATTCTTTTGAGAATAAATTGCATTCACAATGTTGCATTATTGCATTTATTTTAGGACTACAGGCTAAATCCATTAAACTTGTAATGATGTTTTTTTCCCCCTTCCAGGCTTATGGGAAAAAGACTTATTTTCACAACTACTCTAAGTCATTAGAAGTATTGTTAATTTACTACTATCTCAAGTCTCCTCATCTCTAATCTACATTGATTTTCTGTCTTGAACACAGAAAGCTTGCATTTGTAATGCTTTAGCTGCAATAAGTTTTCTTTTGGATATTTTTTCTCCTAGAAAAACTGAATAAACTTGGCCGAACAACTACTTGAACACAGATTAATAATTTTCTAGCAATGACTTGTAGAAGTGCAAAAATTTGTAGGGAGGTGGCGCAATTAGATCTAAAGGAGTATATGACCAGGAAAACAAACACAAGACATGCTCCCTTATTCTAGCCCTTGGTGATATTCTCCACAGAGACCTGAGCACTATAAACAAGTAAAAACGAAATCATGGCTGGCCATCAGCAAATAGCAAACTCCAGAAATGTGGTAACGAGTTTTCCACATCCACACACAAATCAACTTCACACTTTTGCAGCCCCGCTAAGATGCCTGTATACACATATTTCCCAAATTGCCCTATCAGAATATTTGTACACAGCAGCTCTTGGCTTTGTCTTTGGTTATCTTGTTTCCACATGGCTCTCATGCTTTGCCCAGGATGGAATGGGGCTTCTTTTCTTTAGCAAAATACTGTTTCTAAAAAGAGCAAAGTTAAGGAAGTCAACACAGGTAACGTTTTGTCAGAAACTGACTTTGGTTCACTGGGGAGAAGGAAGATGTTTGTTGATTTACAAATCAACACTGACCATTTTCATTAAAAAAAAAAAAAGGAGTAAAAAAGAAATGGCCAAAATTGGTGACAAGAAGTTCAGTGCCCAGCAGTAACCAGAAATTAACACTTTAGAACATGGACTAAAAGGAGTATTTAATTCTTTTTCTCATTATTTTGTAAGAATGAATAGAGATGATGATGACAGTTGGATAGTTTAATATTCTAAGAACGTAAGGAAGAAGAGTCACGTTGACTGCAGCCTCTTTCTAACCATCACAGCCTGCTTCATCAAACAGGCTTTATTACATCATTTTAATTTCTTGCTTTTTCAGTTAAAAAAAATTAAAACAGGAAATCAATAACAATTTTTCCTATTTATTTGATTTTAGGATTATTTTAGTCTAAAATAATGTCATAAAAAAGTTTTCATTAGACGCAATAATATATATGTGTATATATATGTGTGTGTGTGCATATTTTGGTGTTTCCTAGGTTATTATATTCACTGTATATCTGGAGTATTTTTTAAATTCTTCTATCAATTATTTGAAACTCTTTCAAATGACAAATATAGAAGAAGATAATTTGCACTTAACTAATATAAAAATATATATTAAATATAAATTATGTTTAATGCATGTGTGCATATGCATTATATGAATTATCATCATCAACATGGCTGAATGATGTAGGAATAGGAAAAAATACCATTCTAATTTACTGTTACTAGAGATTAAAGAAACCTTGTGATATTTGTCTCTGACAAGAATAAAATATCCATCACTAAAGATTTTCTGTTCTTGATTCTTGAGACATGAAGTCATTTTTCCATTCAATATGGAGCTATAAACATAATCCATGATGTAAAATGGCAGCCTCAGCTTGAAATCTAAACCCTTGAAATTGGAAATGCCATGATGAATTTTAAATTTGTCCACAACTTAACAAAATCTTTTTCCCATGTATCAGATAACTGTGGCTCTCAAAACTGTGCCCCTACCAGATAGTTCAGTGTGGTGGCGAAGAGCATGGCTTGACAGTCAGGAGCACATGGGATAACATCCTAACTCTTACTATTTCCTACTCAGATGAGTTTGGACAAAAATTTTGTCCAATTGATGTGAGGTTTATAGGATTTGTTAAGAAACATATCTAGGAGTAATAGCCATGGAATTGGTACATAAGAATAAATATGATTCTTGTAAATGTTACTATGATATTAGTATATACTATATTCTCCATTTTTATGAATTTTGAGTAATATCATTTTAGTTCTTTTGAATTTATTTCTAGTTACGGACTGAGTTTTTAAGGAAAGAGAAAAAGAGGGAGGGAAAAAGAGAAGGGAGTGAGGAAAGGAAAGATGATAGAAATTTTTAAGTTTTGTGCAGCAATATTTTCTTTTGCAATATCATCGAGAAAGGCACTGGCCAGGCACTGTGGCTCATGCCTGTAATCCTAGCACTCTGGGAGGACTAAATGGGTGGGTTATTTGAATTTATAGGTTTGAGATCAGCTGGAGCAAGACCAAGAACCCCCCTTCTGTCTCTACTAAAAATAGAAAACGTGAAGCAAGAGGATTATTTGAGCCCAAGGGTTCTATACTGCTATGAGCTATGACACCAGGGCACTCTACCCAGGGTGACAGGTTGAGACTTTGTCTCAAAAAAAAAAAAAAAAGGAAGAAAGAAAGAAAGGCCCTATACCTTTAGTAGATAGAAACCTTCATATTCCTCTCATTATTTTAGACAACCTAAAGCAGTACAAACCATTAATTTCTTCATCATTACATCATAAAAATTGGATATCCTAAATCACATTTTGCTTGTCAGCATCGTTAGCCCAATACATTATAGAAGTCCATTTATGACTTAATGTTTTCATAAAAGCCATTGTTTATATTTATAAGTTATTCCACCAGACTTAATCTAGCCTTTTCTTTGGGACTTGATGTTCTCAAGAATTATACAATAGCCTCAACGCCTGTAGCTCAGTGGCTAGGTCGTTGGCCACATACACTGGGGCTGGCAGGTTCAATCCCAGCCTCGGCCTGTCAAACAACAATAACGACTACAACGATAAAATAGCCAGGCATTCTGGTGGACCTGTGTAGTACCAGTTACTTGGGGGACTGATGCAAGATAATCACTTAATCCCAAGAGTTTGAGGTTGCTGTGAGCTGTGACACCACAGCACTCTACTGAGGGTGACAAAATGAGACTCTGTCTCAAAAAAAAAAAAAAAGAATTATACAATATAAAATCTTTCCATGGAGTCTTCCTTTAGATTTCCTTTGCTTGGAATTAAAATCATTTATTTCATTTTCCTTCAATGTATTATATTCCATATAGTGCCAGAGGCCCTCAAAAGGGAGTAGTGAGTTCTTGTGCCAATTAACTTTTCTAAATTTTTTAATTTTTCTTGTTTGCTACCATAAAAAGATGATTAGTGAAGGAAACAAATATCATTTCCAATATTCTCTTTTGTTTGTTTCTACTGTACAGTGTTTGAAAGGTTGTCCACATGACTTTTTTGGAGGGGGGGATGGTATGGATTAAATAGAATAAAATGTCCCATAAATAATTTGAAACTCTTCAAATAAGAAAACATCCTTAGATTAAATTTTAGGTAATATGTCTTCTGTTTTAGTAAAATTAGACCTACGGATGATGAAGTCTCATCTTTTCCAAAGTGCTATTTCAATTTTATAATATTCAGAGCAATTGAAAATATCACAAAGTGAAAGGAAATTAACTTTAATAAGATATTTAATAAATATCAAATTGAAAGTTTATGATATTTAAGGAGTAAATGTCTTTATTCAACGATCCATAAGTGTAAATTGTTCAAATAAACACTAAGACTCTAATGAAAAAAATAAGCAAAGAACATCTAAAGGCAATCCCCACAAATGCAAATAAAAATGAGAAGTGAATATATAAGAAGTGCAGCTCACTAAGAAATATAATTCAAAATAAAAATGACATTTTTCTCCTATCAAATTAATAAGTATGTGAACAGATCACACACAGGTTTAGCAAGAGTTCAGTAAAATAGATTTACTATACACTGGTAGGAGCATAGTTCAGTAAACTACTTTTGAATAGGCAATTGTCAATTATATACTGAGTCTTAAAAGTATTTGATTATATCTAGATATTTCTCCCAAGGAATGACTCCCAAATGAAGATGAGGATAATTTTTATAGAGATAATTATAAGAAGTTATTTATGATAGAAAAACATGGAAATAACATGACGTCCAATATTAAGGTAAAGTGTTAAATGATAGAAGTTATATTAATATTAAAACTGATATAACATTAAATAAAAATGAAGACATATTTGAATACACAGTGTAATCAGATGTTTCATTTGCATATACATAAAATATGCACAAATGTTAAAAATTTTTCAGTCTTGAAATGATAAAAAGTGCTTACTTTTATATTGAATTGTTTTATAATATAAAAGTATACATGGAAATATCAAAATCACAAAGGCCTACATTTTTCAAGAAAAGGAAAATGAATTTCTTTGTTAACAATTAAGTTTCCAGGCCATAGGCAACCTGTGGAAATTTCTTGACTACAGTAATATATTAATGTCAGTTGCAGCTTGCTCCAGATCAGTCATTTTTCTTAGAAACCCAAATTCTTCATCGACCAGAATCTGTCATCTATGATTCCATTTAAGTTTTAATTATAAATCCTATCGTCATTTTTAGGCAAAAAGAACTCTTAATTCCATTTTTTTTTTTTTTTTTTTTTTTTTTTGGCAAACTCCCTATTTTCCTGACTCCATATTTGGCCATTAACGATCATGACACCATGACCATTAGATTCCATAGTATAATTAATTAATCAGAAATATAGTTGAATCTTGAAGAAAATAGGTTTGAACTGCATTAGTCCACTAATATCTGAATTTTTTCTCCTCTGCTACTCCTGAGACAGCAAGACTAACTCTTCCTTTCCCCTCCCCCTCAGCCTGCTGACCTTGAACACAAGGATGAGGACCTTCACTGCAATCCACTTCCACGTAATGAATAGTAAGTATCTTTTCCTTTCCTTGGGATTTTCTGAACTTTTTCTTCTCCCTAGCTGACTATATTCTAGTAATGCATTATATGATATTTATAGCATATAAAATATCTGTTAATCAACTATGTATGTCATTGATAAGGCTTCTGTTCGACAGGAAGCTATTAGTGGTTACATTTGGGGGGAGTCAAAAGGAATGTGTGGATTTTCCACTGCACCCGAGTTGGCACCCTAATCTTTTTATTGTTCCAGGGCCAAATATAGTCCATTGCATAGAAGTAATACAGAAATAGATATCTAGAATACAAATTGGTGCCAGAGCTGAGTGATACTATAACCCAAACCCAAAACACACAGTATGGGTTTTGAAATAAAGTGGCAAGTCAGGCCAGGAAGGACAACCAGGAGGCTGAGTGGACAGAGGAAGAGATGCAAGGAAATTGTTTTTGAGGGCTGGAGAAAAGAAGGCCCACGGTAATTACTGCCAGAACAATTAGATTGGCCATTGTCTGTGGTAACTGGGACGACAGCAAATACAACTGTGAACTTGGGAGTCTGGCTAAAGGGATTTCCAAGCAAGCATTTGACATGCTATTTGTCATTTTTTAGTCCCAGACAGCATGATATCTTAAGAGAGAGATGCACTAAAGGAAGACTTTCAAGTGGAATTTAGAGTATACATTTACAACCAAGGACTTGCTGAGCTAGAAAACACGTTTCTCATTTAGCTCATTTCCAGCTGGCAAAAGATTCTCAAAGATCCTGTCTCAAGGAATTAAACCAAACTCTGAGTGCTGCCTACAGGTCAAGCTCAATCAAAAGTGTAGCTCTATGATACATTATCAAGACCTCAGAACGATTTCAAAGTCTGTCTAACAGTCTCAGCTAGGCAAACATTTTAAGAATCTCCCAAGTATTGTTCCCCTACCATCCTAACTTTTATCCCATGCCCCCAAAGGGCCTTGTATTAAAAGGATTTGCAGTTGTATCTTTTTTTCAAAGGGTTGAGATTATAATTTGACACATAGAAAACCCACAAAATATTCTTAAGCACTGTAGCATCTTGGAATAAAAGGAACAGCAATTGTTCCACCAGTGCCCGGAACACTTTGCTGTGTTTTAAATTTCTTTTCTACCTATTGCTATACTATACAGTTTAGTATTATATGCAAATATAATAAGAAAAAATATTATAGCTAATTTGTATTGAGTGCTTTCTGCACACCAAACATTGTGCTAAAGGCTATTTTGTGAAATACCCCATTTACTTTTCAAAACTAACTTCTATATTTTTTAATGGCTGAAACACTTGGATTTACATCTAGATTTTTATTCCAAGAACTTCCTCAGAAATGGAGATAAGATATGTCTGTGACGAGACTCAATGCAGCATTATTTATAAGAGGAAAAGCATGAAGGGAGCTCCGTGTCTAATGAAAGAGTAAAGGGAAAGTAAAATTTTTTCATATAATGGCAATGCATCAATTAACTTCAGCATTATGACTTGATGGAATTATTACTTTCATTTTAAAGTAAGAAAACTAATGATCAGTGAGGTGAAGATGGGCAAAGTCACACAGAATTTGGTACATCCAAGATTCCAATCCTGATATCTATCGTGACTTCAGAGGACCCACTCCCAACTCTGTATGGGCCTTCTGATACTCAGAAGTATTACAATTCATAGGAGGAAAGTGACAACACTATCATACCTTGTGGACTGAAAAACATCCTGCAACAGAACCGAAGACATCCCACTTTGTACAAGATCTGGATGGCTACCTAGCCTCAGGGTGACTGGCACAGAGTCTGGCCTACACGCTGAGGCGAGGACTTGGGCTTCTCAGTCTTCCTTAGCCCCCAGTGAAATATTTGGTTCCACCTGCCACCACACTGCCTCTGTCATGGTACCAGTGAGCTTTATTTGGGTTCCAGATGACAGGGAGAACAGGTCACACAAGGGCACTTTTTATGAGAAGGAGGCTTTCATAAAACCTAAGAAGGCCTGCCTTTGTGCTGAACAAGGCAAAGCTTTTGCTGTGCTATTTTATAGATGAGCTTTTACCACAAACTTGCTTTATAATTTTAAATAAATGCCCATAGACTTTTCCTTTGTCAAAAAAAAAAAAATAGAAGGAATAGAAAAAATGATAAAACTAAAAAAAAAACTACATTAATGAAGAGCAATAGCTGAGATCTGAGGCATGTACAAAAGTAAAAAAATAAAGTTAAATTAAAAAACCCTAAGTTATGGTTCCCATAGCAACTGCCACACAGTTGGGTTTCACTTTTATGTTAAGTTTAACTTGAGTGGGAATGCAAAATGCTTCCTCCGAGCCAAAAAGAGAATTGTGGGGAACACGGAGACCAGGGCCCAAAATATTCAAGCTTTCAAGTATGTGAAGTATTAGCTCTAATGTGTATCAATATTTTCATACCAATAGTATATGTTTATTTGTATTGAATTGAAATTATTGGTATTCAGTTAAAATATAAAATATAATTACTTGAAATGAGAAAAATATTGCCCTAAAATAATATTAAGTCAGAGACCATGACTTTCTCATTTAGAAAGTATAGGAGTACAGTTCTGCTTAAGATGATAAGAGAATATTTGCTGAAAGTATAATTTGTGAAAAAACAATCTGATTACATTCATTACCAAGTGCTTTGAACTTGACATTTTCAATTCCTGTTGATATAATCTGAAACTGTGAAAATAAACAAATAGTACTTGAGAGAGGGTGTACGTTATCTTTAAGATCGGGCATACATACAATCTTTCAAGACATTTGTACTTTACACATCTTTCTCTGTTTCAATAAGATATTTTCAAAAACGCAGGAAGGGTACTTACTCCTGTTATGTAACGAGGTCTATATTGAATAGTTCCAAATAAACCAAGAATGACGATAATAATATGGACAAAATTGGCCAGGATAGGTGCCCACTGATATCCAAGGAAATCAAATATTTGTCTCTCCAGCACACAAACCTAGAATAGCAAACAGGATGGATAGATCAGCACATGGGAGAAACAGCACAATGGTGAGAGAAAAAAAGGATCACATCGATGTTATAATTAGCAATTACAACTGTGTTGCTGTATCCGGCATTTGTCTATCACAGGGACAATGACATTTCCAGGTATATTTCAAATGAAGACTGCAGAAACTATGGATCCGTTAGCTGCTACAATCTTTTCAGGGATCGTTTTGTGGGGGGATTAAGGAGTATTGACAAAATGTGATCTGTGCAATCATAGGATAAATTGCATTGTCGTGTGCACCGTGAAACAACTGAAGTCATCGCCCAGCAAGTTAGAGAAGAATTCCTTGTTAGGACCTGCTCTACTGGCGTTATATAAGTTGGAGACTTTACCTCCTTCATGTTTACATGGATGGAACTAAAAATAGTTTCTTGAGCTTTTTCAGTGTCACTTATAAGAGGCAGCAGAGAAGGCGTGCTTCACAAGACACTCACGCCAGTGCTGTCTGCACCCCACACTGGCCAGTGGGCTTCAGAATGGACCAAGAGGAGCCGCTGATCATTATCAAATGCCTTACTGAATGCATTATGGTAGACACGTTAACATTTAAAACATTTATTTCTTGTAATAACCCTACTAACAAAAGAAGAAACAGAAGCACAGGGTGTAAACTTAGGCAAAACCTGCTGATTTCTTATATTTTCTAAACTTATTATAATTGAGTGAGGTGATACCCTTCTCCATTGACTGCATGACTTGGTACTTTTTAGCAAATGCCTTAACTTGCTTAAAATTTTGTTTCTTCATTTGTGGAATGAAGACAGTAATATCTCCTGTGCATTTCTCATGTCTTCCTATAAATAGCAATATAGGAAAGTGCCTTTATTACTGACAATAATATGTAAAATAATATAGTTTTATGAGTTCCAGTTTATGATTTTTTTATCCTCAAAAAATTCTGGAATAGCATTTGTATTTATGGTGTGATACTAGAGAGTGCAGATTTGGTTTTTTTCTCAGTAGGGATATCTTACTGATACATCATTATTTTTAATTAATGCCAATCCCTTCCCCACTGTTCTGCAATATTATCTTTGTAATAACTCAAGGGACTTACACGTGGCTGTAGGTCTGTCATGGAACTCTATTTTATTCCAATAGTTTACCCAGCTTTGTACCAAGGCCACATTGTTTTAATTATGATGGCTTTAAAATGATCTCTGATGCCAGTAGTGTTAATCTATTAGATTTGCTCCTTTCTGGATTATCCAGCATTTACACCTTTACAACGCTAAATTTTCTAATCCACGAACAGGGAATGATGCTCAATTTGTAGAGGTATTCCTGAATTTCTTTAGTTTTAAAGTTTCCATTAAGGAACTTTTACATGACTTTTCTTGGATTTCTTCACATGTATTACTTTAAAACATGTTTTTATAAATATATTTTTGATTTCAAATTTCACTTTCCATTTAGTTTTCTTCTAGTATATGGAGATACCAGAGTATATTGACCTTAACCGAGTAACTTTGTAAATTTACTTATTAAATATGGCAAACTTTTTTGTGTTTTTTAATTTATATGTTTATGTCATATACAAAAAAAGTATAATTTTATTTCTTCGTTTCCAGTCCTTATGAATTTGTTTCCTATTCTTGCATTTCTGCACTATCCAGAATCTCCTGTACATTTTGGAACAGAAGTAGTGATGATGGGTGTTCTTGTTCCTTCTCAATATTAAGAGGGATGTTCACAATATTTTATTGATGACTGTGATGTTTGCTTAGGTTTTTAAATAGATATTCTTTTTTTTTTTTTTTTGCAAACCTGCCACCTCTGGTATATGAAGCCGGTGCCTTACTCCTTTGAGCCACAGGCACCATCCTCAATAGATATTCTTTATTAGATTTACAATGTTCTATTATGTTCTTAGTATGTTGAGCCTTTTTTAAATCATCCAAATAGCTTTTAAAAGATCTTTGCTTCCCAAATATGAAGGATTAGCCAAAGATCATCAGACATATATAGGGAATTTGCAGTGTAATAGATTTAATAGGCAAATAAAAAAATAAATAAAAAATTTTAAAAAACAGACATTTCTAGATTTAAAAGATTCACTAATTGATTTGCACAGTAATTATAAACAGTCCACTCCAATGCACATCAAGAAAGCATGAGGGTAAGAGAAAATTTTGAAAGCAGTTAGACGTAAGAAAACCATAACCTACAAGGGAAAGAGTATTAGGATGACTGCAGATCTCTCAGCTGAAACCTTTCAGGCTAGAAGAGGATGGTCATCGACTTTTAATCTCCTAAAACAAAA
>CAUYQV010131577.1:0-41648 GCA_963574575.1 Galagoides demidoff
CATTAATTGTCCTCATATCAAAATTGAATACATAGGATTCATACTTCTCCATTCCTGTGATGCTTCACTAAGGATAATGTGTTCCACCACCATCCAGGTTAGTACAAATGCTGCAAAATATCCATTTTTCTAATGGCTGAATAATATTTCATGGTATACATATACCACAGCTTGCCAATCCATTCCTGGGTTGAAGGGCAGTTAGGCTGTTTCCACATTTTAGCGATTGTAAATTGGGCTGCAATAAACAGCCAGGTACAAGTATCTTTATAAACCATGACCAAGCCTTGCCCTTTCCAGTCTTTGACTGTGCTGGAGAGTTGGAATGAAGTTAGGCTAATCTGCAGCCGCAGCTTTATTTCTGAAAATTCTCTTCTTCAACTTCTTCACTCCATGATACTCCCCACGAGATGCCCATTATCTCTTCTGGATGCTCATCAAACAATCTGCTTCAACTAAATCCAACCATTGTTTAAGTTACACTGGGGGATAAGATTAGGGAATTGGGGGAGAAGGAAATTTCACAATTTCTAACACGTGTTTAAGCAAGAAACTACCTCACCAGCAAGGGGATAATTCAGCTCAGCACCACCTGAAGTAATTGAGACTTGTGGCTAGGGGAATCGTCCAGAGACAGCTGTAACATTGAAATGATGGATTTAAGCATCATTCCTTCTGAATCAGAAGTCTGCATTATGCACCTGAGGGTTTTCTAAAGTACTGAAGGTAAGAGCAATTAATTTACTCACTCTTTCCAAACTTACAAAATCTTGGATTTCAGCATATCTATGTCCAAAGGATTATAGCTGAAAGAAACTGAGTCAGCTCTTTTGCTCAGGAAATTATTCAAGGGAAGGGGAACAGCTGTACAGTATGCTATTCTGGACAATGTGGTCATCAGTGACATTGCTAAGCAGTGTTCTTTATAAAAATTTCCACTCTGATGAGGGAGAAGACATTTCTTCTAATTTCTCCCAGTCCCACTGCAACACACAAACTCTCTCGCACACACACAAGGATTATTGTAGCCAATTTAAGTTTTAAAATATATATATTAAGATAGCAGAGAAGGTTTTAAAGTTACCATACATTGGGGAATTTGTGCAAAAAAAAATTGTTACTAAAAATGGTACACGCAAACATAGGTTATTCATTAAAAATCTGCTTGGTATCTAGATGTAAGTTTAACGCAACCTAGTATAGTAGTCGGCCCACTGGGCACTAAGTAAATCGTTGTTGAATAAAGGAATTAATGAATAAATAAATTAACAGATACCACTTATTTGTTAGGCAAAAATAAAAGACAAGATTAAGAAATTTAAATATCTATAGAAAGAGAGTGCTTGTTCTTAATTATGGTAAGAAAAATAATTTGCTCTAATATTTTCCTCTATGCGAGGCATAAATTAAAGCTATAGTTTGGAAATAACAATGCAGACTTTCAAGCTTAAAAAACATGTAGACAATATAATAACAGTAATGCCTTCACCATGAAATGTCATTCACAGACTTAAAATTTAAAGTACACTAGGAAATTGGTTAAAAGAAAAAACCACTTATAACACTTGATTCTCAAATTCACATCCTCTAAATGTTAAGATGAAATGATGTTGTGATTTTCAATAGCTAAATTTGCTCCTGTGACTATTCTTTTCTTCTGATCTCTGTCTTTTCTCTCCATTCTGCCCCCATTGTATGACATTTATAGAGAATTAAAAGAAGAGTTTATATCAAGACTGTGTGAGATGCTATAAGAAAAACTTCTATCGCACCACACATCAAAGTTACTTCTAAACTTTCTTTATATTTTACTCATATCCATCCAACCATGAATCTTCTTTATACATGGGTCACTATGAAAGTTTTAAGACAGACTGTGTTATGGTCCATTATTTCACTTCCAAGAAGCACAGTCGAAAACTACAAGTCACCTGTGCAAGTTTCAGCTTGCTCAGCTCATTGGTGTTGCTAGAAGGGCTTCATTTGTTTCCATCCATGTGGATTTTATATTTCCTGATCTTTGTGTATCTTAAGACCTATGTAATGATCCTTGTGTTTAACGGATATTTCAACAAGTATTGTTTCCTCAGTACTCACCATGTGGCAGGCACTGTGCTAGGCAGGAGGCATGGAATGGAAAATTCTTCCCCCGTTAGATTATGGAGGTCATAGAGGAAGTAGGCAAATAGATACTAAATGATCATTAAGTTCATTGAGATTTGAATCAAGACCATGAAGTCAAGTCTAAACTCCTTTAAATAATAGGGTTGCATGATAAAGGACTTCATTCTTGAGTTATAGACAGGTACTGGATTTTCATCTGAAATGGATATGATCAGATCTACTTTGGTATATGATCACTCTGGCCACATTAAGGAAAGAGGATTTAAGTAAGGCAAGGGCAGACGCTGAGTGATCAGTGAGGAGCCTACTACAGTGTTACCTTCCAACAAACCCCATAACTCAGTGACATATGTTTGTACAGTCCAGAGCAGTGTTTTTCAAACTTTTTATCTCATGGCACAGTTAAACTTCCATGGCACGCTTAAATTATGTTGATTAAAAAAAAGAATATACTTACTATGCTTTGAACTTCTTTCAAAAATAATTTAAAATGACCTTTAAAATTTTTCATGGCACACTCGTTGAAAATCACTAGAGTAGAATAACAGAAATGATGATAACAATATCCAAGATGCTCATTTGCTATGCCATTCTCTGTGCTTAAGCAATTTCTATCATTGATGCATTTAATACTCACAATCCTAAAAATGAGGTACTGTTATTATCCTAATTATATTATGGAAGAAACTGAGGAACAAAGAAGTTCAGTAACCTGTGCATGGTCACTTAGAGCTAAAACTCAGTCTCCAAGACTTAAGCTAAACCCTCTGTGAGTTTGTTTTTCCATAGTTCAGGCAGCTACTGGGTTTTCCATGGGACTAGCAATTTATTCATTCCCTGCCCTGTTCTTCCACTGCCATTCAACAGGTTAAATATCTTCTTATGGGTCAGTGTAAGAGAACACCTTCAGTAGGAATTCTCTCTGCCTTTTCTTATTTCCTGTGCTCTTCCTAGTCTCAAAAATGAATGTGTTGAAATTGCATGCATTGACCTTTACTGAAAATTAGCCTTGGAATTTCTTCATATGAAGTTTTCTGTACAAACCACAGGTCATAGAGCAGAACACAGTTGTGTTCTTTTCAAACAGATCTTTGAAAAGATCTGTTAATGCCGAGAATAAATATGACTCATCGATCTTGGGCAGCTGATGTGGGCTGGAGAAAATTGTTAATTTACAGGGTCACTTCACTATAGGAGCCTAAACAGAAATGTCATTCTAAAAGTTGTGACCCTATTACTGACTTTACTGTCTTAGACTGTGTCCCATTAGAATGGACTTAATGGACCAGGGACTGGGCTGACCCTGTCCAGGTCAGATGCTTGACATAGGGCCAAGAGACTCATAGAGCCTGTCAGGTATCTGAGAAGTTCCCGATGGGATTAAGAGGCAGAGCATCTGGAAAGTCTGTTGGTCGGGGGAAGGAGAGGGAGAGCAGAGAACACTGAGGCATCAGCAGAGTCAGGGATATCCAGCAACCTCTTACTGAGGTTTACTTCCTGAAAGGAGGGTCAGAGTCAGGAAAATGGTAGAGACCTGGGGAGCCACCAAATGTTGAAGAAGAGAGTGCCCAGACAGAGTTCCATGGTAAATCTGAGGAAGAAGAATGAAAAAAGCCCTATTTCAGTGGCTGCAGTAGACACTGAAGTTTGGTCACATTAGACACAGTGGTTCATTCAAGCAGTCAGTATTTTACAAGCCAGAAACCATGCAAAGTTTTTGGGATTCAGAAATCTCAAACCAAGGTACCATTCTACCTGAAAAAATTTCACCAGACTAAGTAGTGAAGAGTGACCCTTTTTGAGAGTTATCAAGGCAGGGGTAATGGTAAAACAGACTTGATTAAGAATCACCTCCACCCTGTCCTGGGGGTAGGACAACTCTCACACTATTCTGAGGCTATGTGGCCCTAAGTGAGGGCCACAAGTCTTCAGGTTTCAAACATTTCCCAGTTGGCACAGACAATTCCAGGAGGTCACAAGCCCAGGGCCACACTAAAGATGGAACTGTGCCCCTGAAGGAGCCATGACTCTTACTAGGTCTGTTACCTTGGACCTCCAGGCATCTCTCCTGGTTGAGCAGGAACCACTTGCTCCTGCTGCCCCCATCTGCTTCTCAGTGATATCACAAGAAACTCATCAAAATCAGCAACAGTACTAAAGACCCTCAGTGTTCCAGCAGAGCAGGCTGAAAGGCAGGTAGAATACTTGGAAATTTCATAGGATGGAGAGAGTAGATCTCTTAAAATATTAGAATTGGAAGGTATCATGTGTCAATATCCAGATGCTCAAGGTTGAGACAGAACTAGTTTAAGAACTCTGCTCCCTAGAACATATCTCCATGAATGAAAACAGCAGAAATCTCTGACAGTTGGGCTCTTTTCCAGGGGCCACCTTACACTTCCTACTCTCATTCTTGCTCTTCCCCGTAAGCTCCATTTTCCAACCAAAACCCAGGGGAAGCTGCAAAGATAAATCAGGTCATGGCATTCCCCTGTTCAAAACTCCCAATGTGTTTTCCAAATACTTAGAATATAATCAGACTCCTGACCATGGACCTACAAGGGTTGGCCTCTGCTATACCTCCTGCACCTGGCCCTTGTGCCACTGGCACTTCCACCCACACCCTCTTGCCCTGTAACCGTCCAACCCTCCATACTTGGCCAGCCCCACCTCCACACTCAGAACACTAAGCCCCCAGAGGCTGGTTTTTTCCTCACCTTTCAGCTTCACTACCAGCTCCTTAGGGAGGGCTCCCTCTGTGTCCCTACCACTGGCCCATGACTGCATTACCATCGCCTGGTTTTATATTGGAGAGAACCCTGCATTAGCTGAGATTATCTTACATATTGATTTATTGTTTGTCACCCTCCACTACCAAAGAAGCCTCATGAGGGCAGGAATTAGGGCTCATTCAGTGCTATATCCCTAGATCTATACCTAGACCTAGAACTATACCTTGCATATCAGGTTCTTAAGTATTTGTGGAATAGGGATGGTGCCTGTGGCTAAAAGGGGTAGGGTGCCGGCCCCATATGCTGGAGGTGGTGGGTTCAAACCCAGCCCCAGCCAACAACTGAAAAAAAAATGGAATAGATAAAGTACAATCATCCCTCCACATCCATGCATTGGGTAGTCTTAGATTCAACCAACCATGGCATCAACCAGTTATGGACTGAAAATATTCTAAACAACAACAAAAACCTGTTTCTGTGCTAACTACGTACAGGCTTTTAATCTTGTCATTAGTCCGTAAACTATTAATACAGTTACAACAACTATTTTCACAGCATTTACACTCTATTGGGCATTATAAGTAATCTAGAGATGATTTAAAGGGTATGAATGGATATGCATAGGTTATATACAAATGCTAGTTCTACACTGTTTTCTACAAGGGGCTTGAACATACATGGAATTTGGTGTCCAAGGAAGTCCTAGAACCAATCCCCAGCAGATAACTGGGGACAACCAGATCATAAAAGGATCATGGACTCCTCTGGAATGAATGTGGTATAAGTTCAGTTTATAAGTTTTAGAAATGAACCATATAAAGAACAAAAACAAGGAGGGAACAAGTAAGATGTTCATGTATTTGTTTTAATAAGAACTAAAATATGTACTTATTAAGCCCCATCTTATACATGTTTTAACTCCATATTCTGCAAAAATTGTTGCCGCCAAAATTATAGAAATGTGGTTTTGATTTATAATAATATAGAAACAGTTCTAATAGTTGTTAAATCTTGTTTATTTCTGGGAATTCACTGAATTTTCCCTTTCATGAAGTTATTATTTAAAGTTCTAGTTAGTGAATTAATGTCAATTTAAATTAATTTCTTTATATGCAATTATCTTGGACTGGAAAGCAATAAAACAGTTGGAATTACTTTTAACAAATTACATGTTTCTTCCCCTTCATGTACTCTACTGTTAGCATTAGGGAAAGTTACTACTGTAATTTCATATTTAAAATAGAAGCATTTGGTTTAGAGGAAATCATGAAGTTACAAAAAAATCCATATGCTCCACACATTTACCCTAAAGTAATAAAAGCACCAAGAGGTCAGGTTTGCCCTAATAAGTGACATTCGATCACGCTCTGTGTGTTTGGATTTTGTTTTAAAGAAATTAGTTTGGGGAGAAAACATCCCAGAGAGAGAAGCTGAACTTTAAGGAGATAAATAAATTAATGCATAATGCATTTTTAAAGTCATGAATAGCAAATGAGTTTCTTAACCTGTAGGAGTATTGGGCAATTTTTTGGTAGGAGAAATGAGGTTTACCTAGTATCTTGGAATTGTAAAGGATTCGTGATTTAAGAAGAAAAAGGGAGTTTTCTGATCCCCTAAAACTACTCACACCTAAAATTTTAACTAGTGTGTGATTTAGTCAAGTTGGAAGATAAAGTTTCAGGCAATAGTTAAGAAGTTGCTGTGTTATTAAGCTATAAACCATGTTCTGGAAATGGCAAAAATTAATGATTACAACATCTATGAACAAATGCAAAAGAAAAGGCTTGAAACATTGATTTATCTTCTTTGAAAAAGTAGAGCAGATTAGACATACTTTATTAACTTTAAGGATGATGACATTGGTCCTTGGGAATTCAGAACCAAAAATACATTAAAGCAAACCATGAATATATGAACGAGAAAGCAAAATAGATCAAAATGGGGCTCTTATTTTGGAGACTCTGCATCCCAATAGCTTTGGTTGGATTTGAATTTCTTCTGTGAATAATCATTCAAACCACTAGATTATCAGGGGAATGTCTTACTCTTCCCACCTGCAAAATGTAAACCACGTGGAAAGAGGGGTAAAAATCACAGAAGAGTGAAAGCTACATGGATCACAGGCCCGTGTAACAGGTGCCTCTTCGATGCATTCACTCTGGAGCCAAAATTAGCCTATTCCAGAATTGACCTGCTCACCTTTTTTAGTATATATTCTGTTGAGTCAAGGCCAAAAAGCACATGTACATGTATCTCTCAATTATAAAATCTTGCAGGAGTACGTAGACATCACCCAGATGCAAATAAAATCTGATCCTAAATCTATTTGGATTGATAATAAGACCTAAAATTGCTATGAGGTAAGGCACTACTATAACTCTGATTTTTCAGATAAGGGAAACACAGCTTGGAGAATTTAGGCACTTTCCTCGGGGACAGGAGCTGGTACCTGACAAAGTCATATTTGAACCCAGACACACTTTCCCACTATATGATTATTCCCATTATATGATTACACCACTCTGACTGCAATTCTTGTTTAACTCTCATTGGTTTAACATAAATACAGGTTTCTTGTGAAAATGCCATGAAACTCTGGTACATGGGCACAGGCATGGCAGTTGGAATGTCTTTGCTCAGGTAGGAGCTGTGCACAATACAACTTTCTCATAAAAATTTAATGTCTTTTTTAATCCCCTTTTTAATTTTCCAAGTATAAATTTTTTGGCCATTAATCTGTTTATTTTCACCCACACACACTGAGTTTGCACCTGAGATATACATACTCAGGTGTACGTGTGATTCAATATGGCTTTTATGCACAGAATTAAAATCTTCATTTCTTAGGGCAATCTTAAGGTATTGCTTATTCATTTGGAAAAACATACCTCAAGTTTCGAGGCTAAAAAAATGACTCACAAGTCATGGAATGTGGACCACATGGTGTCACCACAAATGATAATACTTAAATCTCAATGTATCCAAAGGATTTGGACACTCTTTTGAGCGTGTTATACTAGTGTTTAAGTCATATTCAGTGAAGATGTTTGAAATGCCCTCAATTACGTTGGACCAACACAAATCGAACAATACAAATTAAGCTAACATACATATTGATAAAATGGAATTGTCTGATGTATAGCATTTAGAACATATTTCAAAATATTAATTCAGTTATTCTTTCTGGGGGCAGGAAAGCAAAACAAAAAAAGCCCCATTTGAGCCCCTAACACAAAAGAGGAGAACCCTGCTTGTGATCCTAAAATGCCTTTGGTTTGACAGCTCTGGCAGCACAGTCCTTCGTCAGTTTTGTGCTTGGGCATTTCTGTAATTCTGTGAGAATGGAGAGCACATTTAGCTAGGACTGCTGACGTTGATAAAATCACCTGGGCTCCATGGAACCCAAAAGGGTATTGTGCAGAGAAATGCAATACTGTCTGTGATAACACTCTGAGGTCTCCAGAGAAGGGCACATATTTAAATATGGCTAAAGCCTAGGAATAACAGAATGGCCAAGGCCCACTTTCAGCTCTACTAAATGGTGGAAAGGGTAGACGGTGGTCTACCTGGCATCATCACGCTGAACACTGTTCTCATGCAGACCAATGCACGCTATTATCATCTGCTCAGTAGATGGTCATCCAGCTACTCCACTCTAAAGGGGATCCGTCACACCAGCCTTGTTTGTGTTGCCATTTATTTCAACACAAAAACCACACTGTGAGCACATTTTCCATCTGATCGTGCCACACATGCATTTATATGTAGCAGTTTATCCTGACAAGAATGGCATGTCAGCAAACCTGTCTTCTTGTCATGCTTATGGAACTCCTTATTCTTTAATGATGTTGGGGAAAGAAGGTTGTGCTCAGCGTCAAAATGTCAATTCAAGTCCTAACTAGTCTACTAATTAACTGTGTGGCCTCGTATCTGGCGTCCCTGAGGCCCCAACCCTTGCTCATCTGTCTTCCTAGGTGGATAGAATGACCTAATAAACTAATAATGTACTAAAAGTGCTTTCAAAGGGTGAAAAAAGATACCTTTTACCTTTTGAAATACCATTAGATACCACTAATACCAAAAGGTGCTGTTACTTTCAAAATACCGATGCAATACAAATAATTTAAATTCTGCCCTACAGATAGTTTAGCATTTTAATATGTACACACCTATGTAACTGCAACATCAGCTTACCATGTAATCTCTCCACGTGTGCTTGTGTGTCCTGAATGTGTTCTGGGAGCTTCAGACCTTATACATTCTGTACATATATACAGTCCAGGTTAGTCTGGAAAATTTTACCTTTAGAGTGATTATCAGTCATTTTCCTCCCTAACACTGCTATTTAGCTGAGCTAGAGATAATCTGCTCAGGAAAAAAAAAATTTCCTTAAAACACTATTCATTATGTTCAAAAATAGCCATGGTCCACTTTAAAACTGAGTTGATGATAGATTTTCCCAAGAAGAATTCCCCCTTCAGTAATTAAGTAGCAAAATGTTTACTCCTGGAAAATGCTTGTTTCCCAGGGATTATTAATTATACCTTATTGGGAAGTAATCAGTTATATAGTTTATTTTCTTACCCCTTTTAGAAAATTTAAATGCTGAGATCCTCATTTTTGCTATGAAAAATCTACCCAGTAATTACCATATTTACTTTTCATTTATAAGGGAATAATCTGTTTTAATTAAGCCTAACTGAAGAACTTTTATCAGATGTAATTATCCCTTTCGATAAATATGTCTCCACTAATTACATTTAACCATGGGATTTATAGCTCTTAAGTCATTTAGTAGGAAACATAATAAATCTTTAGTAATACATGCTAAATTACTATAAATTAATTCAGATCATTAACATAATAAACAAATTAGGATAATTTTGCTTAATTAGTTTGGGTGGTTAACTCAAAATCCCATGTCAGCATCCTGGTATTCTTGATTTTCACCATAATTTCTGGAATGACACATTTTTGAAATAAATCTATTTCAACATTTAAATGTAAGGCAGATTTTTTTCTCTTAAACCTTAATTTGTTACCAACTGATAATTTTCTAAGAAGGAAATATAATTGAGTATCTTTAGTTTTTGAACTTAATCAAATTTATGTAAAATTTTATTACTCAGATATATTTCAAGTAAAAATATACTGTTGTTCCTCCTTAAGTAAACTTAATTTTTATTTTCTGTTTCAGTAAATGTATCCCAATAAAAATCTTCTCTTTAGATGTGTGTGTATATTAATACATTTCAGGTATATTTTTAGAAAGCTCAAGTCTTAATTTAAGTTAAAAAGGAGAAGAATATAGCAACAGGAAGGGAATATTAAACCAAGAAGCACTCAAAGAAATTTAGGACAAATAAAAGGAAGCATGTCTTTCAAAATGCATGGAAATTGTATGGAAATTCGTTATCCCAAGAGATGGTATAAACCAAAAATGTAATTACCTTCTAAGATAGTTCAGCTAAGTTCGAAGATGCTAGCATTCATCAATGCCAGCCTCAGCCCCAGTTATTAGAGAGGGCATATAACCTGCTTGTCACACCTCTACCAAGCTTCTCCTCTGGCTTTTCCTCTTGTTTTCACCAAGGCAATTCCCAGAAAATGTCAAGATCCAGATCAGGTACCATCATCTTCTCTAAACAGTGTTAAAGAATAATCTATTAGGTGGTTTTCAGCCATTTATTTATGCAATTTCTCCCATGCCAGAAGATTAAATTTGATGCAATTATCTCACACCTCAATGCATGATGAATTTGCAGTGAACCAGCCAGCCTGCACTTGGCCCCTGGCTCCTGTGCTTCTCTTCAACATAGAGAACTGCTGGATGCCCTTCTCTGATTTACAGCCCTTGCCACCCTCCTCTGTCTCCACTGGCAGGCCCCTCTGATCTCAGCAGCTCCCACAATCTCAGGTAAGAGATGCCCTTCTGCCTGTACCTCCCTCCTTCCCTCCAATGTCATCAATTACTGCCCAGGCCAGCCCTTCTGGCTCCTCTGAGAGGAGAGAGGTCAAGCAGAATTTTAATTACTCAGAATATGTCTCGCATGCATAGGAAACTCAGGGTCAACATCTGAGCAATCCACCATGCTTTGATGCTGCTCAGTATCTTAGGTGCCCAATAAATATGTTTATTTTACTCCTTCATTTGCCCATTCATTTAGGAAATGGATAGGCACTGCTCCTTACCTTTTGCTTCTTGTATGATATTACAGATTCTCAACAAGTATTTAATCTCATCTAGGTCACACTCACTTGGATGTTAGGGGGAATAATATAAAGGCTGCTGCCTTTAATGAGCTTACCATTCATCAGACTGATCCATACTCTTCATTTCTGGCCCACTTGAAATCTCATATCCTTGAAAATTCTTTCCCTGACTCCCCATCTAAAGACATGGTCTTTAGATTTTAGACTGTCCTGATATTCTGAACCTACTCTTCAAACCACTTATCGTGGTATTTGTTTAATGTCTTTCCCTCTCCCTAGGTTGAGTGGAGAGGCCACATCTATCTTGATCACTGTGATGTCCCCACACCTAACAGAAGTTCCTCCCATAATAAGCACTCAGTGAATAGCTACATTGTTATTATATATCACAACTAATCTTATAAAGTTATTAGTATGAGTCAGGTATTCTTCAAATTCTTTAAGTTTACAAATTCTTTTCCCCTTTGCATTAACTTCATAATGTGTGTATTATTATAATTTTACAAATAGGGAATTTACATGAACCCTATAACTAAATACTATTGTATTTTTTAATAGATAAAGAAATAAAGAAAGTTGATTAGCCTGCAAATGTCACATAGCAACTAGCCAAACTGTAATTCCAAACCATGTTCTTAGTCAATAAACCATATACATTCTCTATCCCACCAACTATAGCAGGGTGGGTCAGAAGTCAAAACTCTCTCTGATTTTGAAAGCTTAGTAGATTTTCCAACTATCATCATATTGCACATCTGAGTTAAAAAAAGACAATTGGATCCCTATCTCACACCATTGAAAAAAATCAGCTCAAAATGGATCATAGACATTAAAGTTAAAACAGTAGGGTCATTAGAAAAAACAGGGGCATAATCTCTGTGACTTTGAAATAAGCAAAAGTTTCTTAGAGAAGAAATAGCATAAGCCATTAGGAAATCTGATAACTTAGACTTCATTTAAATTAATAGTTTCTGATTATCAAAAACACTATAAAGGAAATGAATAGGCAAGAGATAGACTTAAAAGAAGATGCCTACGGTACATATATTTGACAAAGGACTTGTGTCCAGAATATGTAAATAACTCTTGAAACTGAATAATAAAAAGACAAACAGCCTAATAAAAAGTTAGACAAAAGATTTGAAAAGACACCTATAAAAGAAGATATATATACACTCATAGCCAAAAGATGCTTAACATCACTGGTCATCACTGAAACACAAAATAAAGCCATAAGATATGACATCCCTTAAAATTTAAAAGATTAATAATAACAAATATTGGATAGAATATATAGCAGCTGGAGCACTCATATTGCTGGTGAGAGTGTAAAATGGTATAACTTTGGAAAATGTCGATTTCTTAAAAAGTTAAGCACATAAGACTCTATAACAAAAATTCCATTTCTGGTTTTTTATCCAGAAGAAATCAGAATATTTGTCCTTAAAAAGCCTTGTATGGCCCGGTGTGGTGGCTCACACCTGTAATCCTAGCACTCTGGGAGGCCGAGATGGGTGGATTGCTTAAGGTCAGGAGTTCAAGACCAGCCTGAGTAAGAGTGAGACACTGTCTCTATAAATAACCAGGTGCCATGATGAGCAAAGTGCCTGTAGTTCCAACTAATCAGGAGGCTGAAGCAAGCAGATTACATGAGGCCAAGAGTTTGAGGTTGCTGTGAGCTGTGATGGTACAACACTCTACAGAGGGCAACAAAATGAGACTCTGTCTCAAAAAAAAAAAGACCTTGCACACAAATGTTCCTAATAGCTTTATTGATGATAGCTCAAAGCTGGAAATATGCCAGATGTTTTTCATCAGCATAACAGGTACACAAATTATGGTCTAGTCATAGTCATACAATCAAATGCTAATAAACAATAAAAAGGAATACTCTCCTGACACAGGTAACAAGATGGCTTAATCTCAAAAACTATTATGCTGAAAGAAGCCAAATTAAAAAAAATGTATCAATATATTCTGAATAATTGTATTTATATGAAATTCTAAAAATAGGCAAAACTATCTTTGATGACAGAAATCGAATTAGTAGTCACTTCTGCTGGGGTAAAGAAGGGAGGAATAATGGAAAAGGGGCATAAGGGAAATTTCTGGTGTTAGTTTATGTGCCTTGATATAGATTCATCAAACCTGAATGATATAGCTCATAGCTGAGGATTCCACTGTATATAAATCATTCTTCAATTTAAAAAAAAAAATTCAAACCAGCCAAAGAGATCCATGGTGATTTTAACAAGATACAGTTTTTATGCAGATAATACCAGTTCTTTAAAATGAGGTTGAGGAGGTGAAAGGACATGAATAAATAAGCCGTAAGGAAATTGTGTCAGTGTTCTGAACATAATGGCAATTTTTATTTTTATTTTAACCCAGATGATTACATTACTATTCCTTTGACATTTTATGATGAAATACTGTTAATTACTTGGTCTACAGCTAAAAGCAAATACTATACCCTGTGTCAGAGTATTATGTCCTCCTTTGTTAAGACTCTGGGATCAGATATCTTTCCCATCTTTACTCAAAATGATAGATACTCCTCAAAACCTATACAGAAGCCACTGACTAACTGCCAAAGTTCACAGAAAATGAAGTCACAGAGGCAGCTCCAATCTTGCAAAAATCTGCTTTCACATAGCAGAAATTCCCAAGATCTGACTTAAAAGAAGCCAACTTCCTCACCAGCCTGCCTGCCAGCCTAATGTCCCACTATTATGTGTGTCTGTGCAGAAAGACTCACTTATCTATGCACATGAACACATTTGTCACCTGCAACTTATGGTCATCAATATGGTCATCATCCAACTAAGTCAAGACATCAATCTGTTTTCTCCTTTTTTCTACCTTCTAGAACTCAAGTTTTTCTAAACCAAATACGCTTTTCTCCAGCTTTTGTTACAGTTTGGGGATTTCTGGGGTAGCATTTTCTTTGCTGATGAAAAAGATGTTGCTGGTATACCACTCTCCTTCTGTTCATTTTGAATGTGGATGGCATGTTTGGAGCTACAGCAGCTACACTGCAGTCATGAGGCAACAAGCAGGGTCTAGATGGCAGCTAGGTTCTTGATAGCATGATTAAGCTTCTGGATCACCTCTGAACTTCTTACTTCTAGAATTCCTGCTCTAAGGGGTGGAAGTACTAGCTAGGAAAGTTGCAGGGCACAGCCTGCTTCCAGGGAGGACCTAGCCACACAGAAAAGTTTACCCTCAAAGCATAAAGGAAAGTACAAAAAGGAAGTATATAGTCTAAGGATTAACTTTATACTGAGCAGGTTCTATCTATAACACCAGGTTCAAAGGCTTAGATAGAAGCAAAGAGGAGGCCTACAATGCTTTGCTGCGTAGAGTTTTTCTTTACTTTTTTGAGACAAAGTCTCACTCTGTTGCTCCAGGCTAGAGTGCCATCGTATCAGGCTAGCTCACAACAAACCTCAGACTCCTGGGTTCTAGCAATCCTCCTGCTTCACTCTCTCAAGTAGCTGGGACTACAGGCATTAGCCACAATGTCCATCTAGTTTTTCTATTTTTAGTAGAGTTGGGGTCTCCTTCTTGCTCAGGCTGGTCTCAAACTCCTAAACTCAAGCAATCCACCCATCTTGGCGGCTTCCCAGGGTGCCAGAATTATAGGCATAAGCCAACATGCCCGGCATTGCATATAATTTTTTAAAAACTATATTTATTTTCAAAATTGATGATGAATAGACTTATTCACCTTTTAAAGTGTACATGTGAAGTGTTTTGAAAGAAAGAGAGAAAAAGAGAGAGAAACCATGTTACCCAATACTTTGTGCTTTTCCAAACTTATGAGCTTTCTTTTCTATCTCCCACTTTGCTGTATTCTATCCAAGGGACATCCATTAATCACCATCATATTCCTGACAGTGATGACCTAGACAGTACTTCATGTTAAATATGTTTTTGTTAATAATTAATGATAATTTTTATTCCACTTGTATTATACCTAAGTTCAAGATAACTAGGGCTGCCAGCAGCTCTTGTTCTGACCATATGATAAGCATGGCAGAGGGAACCTGATATAGGATAGCATCAGAGGGGTAAGGGAGGTGCAGAAATAATGACCTTACCCAGAAATTAAAGAAAACTGTGTCTCCTGGAACCGGCCTGACCACAAGAATGCATAGGATCCTCAAAAATGGAAATTATACTATTTTATAAAAGGAAGGTATTTATAATTATCTCTGATTTAATAAATTATTCCATAAAAAGATGCCTAAACTGTAGCCTCAGAAGACAGACTGATCCACATCTTGCCTCCCCTTAATCTGTCACTAGGTAACTGTTGGAACACAGGTGTAAGAATTGAGGAGGAAGACGGACCACTGCTCAACCTCTCCTTGAGCTCTGTGTTGTGTCTACACCATTATTCAACCCCAGCTTGTGTTGGGATGTGTGGGACCCTCAGCCTCCCCGCCTTCTCCTCTCCCAGACCTCCTGAAGTGGAATCTTCTGTAGTAGCTGATACTGGTAATAGTCCATCCAATGTCAAGTACCCCTTCTTTCTTGCTAACATATCTCAATTTCGTACAGATCATCAGCTAAAATTTTTCTTTTCCATGCTCCCTTATACCAAGGAGTTGCCATGTGACACTTCTAGTCAATGAGATAATTGGAAATCTGATAAGCATTCCCAGAAAACTTTGCTTCCTCAATTAGAAGAAGATGGATGTTTCTGGCATCACTCTTTCCACTTCTTCCTGACTTAAATGACTTGAATGCAGACACTGAGGTCTGGAGCCACTATCTTATAACCAGAGGCAAGGACAAGGGCACTTGCTAAGGACAGTACAATGGTGACCTACAGAGAGCCTGGGACTTGGATGACGTTGTTGGGCACTAGCTCTGAGTCTTGTATCTCTGTTTTTGCTTTTATGTGACAAAAACTAGCCCCTATTTGTTGAAGGCATTTCTGGTTGGTTATTTTCTTACCTGAAACCAGCTCTATTCCTAACTGATACAAGTGATCCAAATACCTGTACTTTGAAAAGGTGAGCTTTACCTAGGAAGCAGATTCAGAGAAAAATAAAAAAAGCCTGCAAAGGTGATTATATGTCTAAAAACCATTTAAACCTAACATGTTTAATACAGAACTTTTGATTTCTATTTTCTATTTCTATTTCTATCTAATTTCCCTGACTGGATTATATGAACATATCTATCAATAATTATTACATTTGCCAAAAAGTATGTACATTTAATATATGTTAATAGAAAAAACTTCTGCTCTTCCCCTAGCCTTCTCCCATCTCAGTAACAGACACTATATCCTGTTGCTCAAGCCAGAAACCTCAGGATCATTCTTGGCTTCTCTTTCTCTCACCTGACATACACTTTGTTGGCAAGAGTTATTAACTATATCTCTAAAGAAGGTCCTGCATCCAACCTCATTCCTTCCTCCCCATTCCCACTTCCTCAGTCCAGGCTGCCACCATAGCCTCCTAATGAGCTCTTCACCCGCAGCTGCTCTTCAGTAATACATGTCAGACTATGCCGCCCTTGCTCAAGAGCCACTGAGCTTGCCATTGTATGCAAACTAAATCCTGCTGCCACCCCTCACTCACTGGGCTCTGATCTTTCTGGCCTTTTCTTTGTTCCTTGCATGCACCAAAGTCATGTTTGCTGGGGACTTTGTCCTGTGTCCCCTCCCCTTGGGGAATTCTCTCCCTATAACCTGGTCATTCATATCATTTTAGGTCTTAGCTTAAATGTCACTCCTCAGATTTAGCTTAAATGCCACTCCTCATCTCTATCTAGAGCAGTCCCCACTCAATCTCCCTGACATCATCCCCCTTTCAGCTTCATAGCACTTACCACACTCCTCTGATATTTTATTATTTGTTTATTGATTTATGTTTTGATTCTCATTATTAAAACATAGGCTCCTTGAATGTAGAAATGTTGTCTGATCTATTCCTTGGCAAATCTCTAGCACTTAAAATAATGCCCAATACATAATAGGCTTTTATTTAATAAATGAAAAAATGTATTAAATGAATGACTTTACATTATGTCCACATATAGAACCAGTTAGGTAAAACATCCAAATTATTTGATTTCTTCTTTGACTTTGTGTGGAATGTCTTCATCACAAGAGATATACTCTGCATTAAGTAGACAAGGAATATTGATTTCAGTCATGGCAAACATTTATGATTTCATTAACCTCCAAATAATGTGGTCCTGCCACAGCTGGTAGCTTTTTGCTTACTCTTTTCAAGAGAAAGAAGATACATATTGTATACTTTGAAAAAAGTTCCTCCATTTAATGCATTCTGAGTTTTCCCCCTGGTTGCTTATCAGTAAACCACCAAGACCTAGTTAGTTTCCTAAAATACTCAGAGGCCAAAGTTTCTAAACTCACAGAACCATGACTTCCCAGGACTCATTCTCAAGTCTATCACTTCATTTACCAATAACTATAAAAATAAAAACCTAACATAGAGGAGCCTGGGGATAAGAAGAATCATTTAGTTTGAAAGATAAATTATGCCAATACCGTACATTATCACATGCTGAAGAGTCACCAACCTGCTTTAGTTCAACTTTGTTACCAAATTACTCATCTTAATTACTGCCTTCTTCTTTTTCTTATCTCATTTTTCCCTAGTCATATTAATGGTCGCATAATAATATTAGACAATGTTCACTAAGCTTTAACTCTAAAAATAATGGCTGTTTTAAATCAGAGTTAATTAGTGTGTCAAGAAGTTCAGGTAATTATGGGGCCATGTGACTTTAAAAAAAGGCATTAAGAAAAAAGCTACTTTACCAAATGCTACAGATTCGTGATTCTATAAAGAAATTTTAATATTTTTCTTTCTATTGACACTGAAAACTGAATAACAAAATTCTTTGGAGATCACTTGTCATTGCTAAATACAGGTGAGTGAGCTCTCTCTAATCCTGCAATCACTGCAGAAAATAGATGTAACGTTAATTTATGAATCTCGCTGCCGTTTCTCTTCCAGGCTTAATAGTGAATCATGGTTTATACTATTTATATTTCATCACACATAAGGAAGGCTGTCAAGAGCAAAAGATCAGAGTAACATAATTCTCCTCTCTCCCATCCTCGTTAGTTTCTCCTGGAGGACGCTTCATGGTTTGAGGGGAGTTGGAAAGGCACACTGTCCTTGGATCAATGCGGGACATGTCCTAGGACTTCCGGGAAAGGAGCCAGTATTTGAGGGATGCCTCAGAGAGCTGCGTGCACATGGAACAAGCATGATGAACAGAAAGCCTCCTATCACGGGCATCACAGCCTGCAAACTTGTCCATCGGGGGCCCTGACAGCACCCATGACCTCTCCCTCAAGCCTTCACAAAATAATCAGTATTGCAGTATAACTGAAAAGAAAAAGCAAAAAATTATCTGTCTTTGTTTCAAAGGCATGAAGCCTACCCTTTAAAGTCAACATGGGCAAAGACAACAAAGGTAAAGCCAAGGAGACCTGGGAACAAAAATAAAGAGGACCCTGTAGCACAAGAACAGGTCCTTGAAGCTCTGGGTCACTAGGTTCAGCTGCTCACAAGGCAGCAACATCACGGCCAGCAGACTTGGGCCAGGCCTGACATGGGCAGTGCTAAGGTGCCCACTGCGGGGCAGGGAAGGTCCCCAGTGCCTTGCACTCCTGGAAAATCTGATGGAGCCTGAACTCCAGTTATGAGACACCAACGTACAATGTTGCCTATTTTCAATGGTAGGGTGTTCCCAAGCTCAGGGAAAACTTATAAACATCGTCAACCTATTGAATACTTGCTAAGTGCAAGGTACCTCAGACTACATAAAGAAACCTTTGTTTGGGGCTCCTATCACCACATCTGTCCCTTATAACAACATGCCAGACTGATTACTGGTCATTTAATTCACTGTATTCCACCCTAGGTGGTCAGCTCAAGGCCTGGGACTGTGTCCATTCTGATCCCATTACCTCTCCAGGGCCTAGTGCTCAAAAAACTACGTTTTAATGAGTGACTAGAAGCTTAGAGAATGGCTTGAAAAATAAGCACCTGAAAAGTTAAATAAGAGAAGGGGTGTCACAGGAAAATACACAAGGAGTCGCCAAATGAAAAGTAAGACAAGCCCTAGAGTGGAGAGAGAGAGAGGTCTCTTCAGGCAGGAGTGGGAGATCCCTCAGGTCACTGGAGGAGCCCTGACACTGAATCTGTCCCAAGCTTTTCTAACAGAGAAACAGAGGCACCTACCCAAAGATGGAGGAAGAGTAGTATAAAGAAGGAACCTACTGGAGAGGAAAGGAGTAAGTATCTTCTCACTAGAACCCCAGTTGCCACTGTGTTTCTATTGTTCCCATTTTAGTTATTTCATATATAAATTACATCAGTGTAACCAACATGAATTTAATTCAATTGACTATCATAGACAGCAATCATATTGAGGAAGGGTTGAGAACTCATTTAATATTAATTAATTTAATTAAAAAATTAAGTTCCAAGCACTTACCTACATGCTCCCATTAATCTGCATGATTCTCTATGAGGTGCTATGTCTCCATTTGGGGATGAGGATACCAATTATCATAGAGGCTATGTGACTACAACTGCAATCCAGAGCAACTGACTTCTAATTCATAGCCTCCCTTTTAAACCCAAGTGGTGACAGGATCAGAGGCCAGTCTTGTTGAATCCAACAAGTTAACTGAATAGCTCATCTACAGGTCACTATGAAAATTGTAAGGCAGACTATGTTAGAGCCCATTATTCTGCTTCCACGAAACACAGTCAACAGCATCTTTTCTGATTCACCTATGCAAGTTTCAACTCGCTCAGCTTATTGGTGTTGCTAGGAGGTTATTTGTTTCCATCCCTGTGGATTTTACAATTCCTGATTTTTGTGTATCTCAAAACTTTTTAATGGCCTGTGTAGATGGTAAGCTGAAGCCAAATAGTCAAAATGTGAGGAGTCCTTTTTAGTAGGGAGGGATTGTGGATACCTGGGAAGCTGGGAAAACAATGTACCCACCTAGAAATAGCGAAGTTGGCACAGTAACGACTACACACAGAAAGCTTTGAGGTAGTGCAGGGTGTAAGAGGGTAGGAAGCTGTGAACATTAGAGGGAAAGATGGAGTCCACTCCATGGGATGATTTTAACCTTTCAACCAAACCTCTACTAAAATAATCTCAGCTACCACCTCTGTCTCATAATCCTCATTTTGAGATTTATTCCTTGGTCTAAGAAAGTCCATTTTGTTATAATATATATAATATAATTGGATCACTTCAATGGGCAGATGGGAGAACAACTCATTAAATCTGAGTTTACTCTGCATGGGGTCAGCAAAGTGTCACGGGACCATATGGAAGGGAGTGACCATTTTTGCCTCCCCACCTCCATTTCCTGTTCTATCCCTCTGCACATATCAGATTTCTCACTGTTGCTAAGAGGAGATTTCTCTGTTTCTACTGTTCCTTCTCACTGCGGTAGACATAGAGGCCCCCAGATATGGCCATGCCCTAATCCCTGAAACCTGTGAATGTGTGCAATAAAAGAGTCTTTGCAAATATAATTTAGGTTACAAACTTTAAGATTAGTCTGTTATCTAGGTGGGCCCAATCGAATCACATGGGCCCTTTAAAGCTGAGATCTGTGTTTGGCTGAGTCAGAGAGATACAGTAGAAAGAGAAGGCAGAGATACTCAAGATGTAAAGAGTAATGGGACGAGGAACACAGGCTGTCTTAGGAGGTGAGAGAGGCTCCTACTGACAGCCAGCAAGGAAATTAGGACTGCAGCCCTACAACCAGGAACTTAATTCCTCCGGTAACCTGAATAAGTTCAGATTGAATGAGATTCTTCCCCAGAGACTCCAGAGAGGAACTCAGTCCTTCTGACGCCTAGATTTTGCCCATGTGAGAATCTAAGCTAAAACGCAACTGAATTTTACTGTGCTAGACTTATGACCCATGGAAACTATGAGATAATAAATGGGTGTTGTTTTAAACCACTGAGTTTTTTGGCTTTTATTACAGCAATATTAGAAAACCAACATGCTGGCCCAAAATGTTCTTCTACTGCCCTCCGCCATCTTCGTTCTTTAGGTCTTGTTTCAAGGCCATAACATCTGTAAAGCCTTTCCCAAGCCTCTGGATCCCAGCCACATCTTATTTTTTTTTTTTTTTTTTAGACAGAGTCTCAATCTGTCACCCTCAGTAGAGTGCTGTAGTGTCACAGCTCACAGCAACTTCCAACTCTTGGGCTTAAGCTATTCTCTTGCCTCAGCCTCCCGAGTAGCTGGGACTACAGGCACCCACCACAATGCCCGGCTAACCTGCCACATCTTGTCTTGACTTTCATGAGAGTACTTATTTCCCTCTCTTATACCATTTAGTTATTTTCATGGAGTCCCACTAGGTTATATATTGTGTCTTAATTTAGTTTTGTGTCCCCTACATGCCTAGTTACATTGGCATAGACAAAAAAATAGTAGACCATTCACATTTTGCATCCTTCAGTGTACAGCATTATTAGACATTCACAGTCTTTCTGGCTGGCACCCAGGGTAGTGGGATATAAGTCCAAGACAATTCATGGTTATAAGGGCAGTGTTATATAAACAGAACAGTTCATTAGTTGACACCATTTTATTAACCTATATTGACTGTTTTTTAAATGCAAATCGAATGCTTTAGTGAAAACTAAATTGAAATATTATATTGGAATTAGTCTTGATAAAAGAGCATCACAGATTGATGCTGGTACCATCACCTGCACAACTATAAATTACCAGTGCATCAAAAACCAACTCAATTATTGCTCCCGGTTAAACAAAGATAATTTAGTGTTTCAGCAAAATCTCTACTTCATTAAGAGATATGGCAAGCAACTATATAAATAAAAGAGCTAAGGAGTAAAATGTGACACTCATCATCTAGAATAAACTAATTATTTAATATATCAATTGTGCTTTCTGAAAATTATCACCCAATTTATTTGAATAGCTAATTAGCAGAGAGGTAAGAACCATCTGGTATGTGAAAAGATAGTAAATCAAATCCTGTCTTTTAGAATATATGATAATATATAATTCTATTCATCTTATGGAAGAGGTATGGAAAAGACATCAGACATAATATATTTTGTCTAAATCACTTTGCACTAACACTCATCATATATTATGATTATTTAAAAATGTAGCCCAACTAACCTCCAAGCAAATTGAAAAATCTCATGGGATCCCACAGTCCTTGACTCCAAGGAGAAATCAAAGCTCCCAGTAGAGGTATAACTATGAAATATGTGCCTATGTGTGAATTATTATTATTGATGTAATTGCTCTCTCTAGGTAAAGAAAATCTATGGGGAGGTTCTGATTTATCTCATCACTGCAAGGTTTCCTCCATAGTTGAGTAGAGTGAAATATTTATCTGTGTGTTAAGAAGGAAGTGCTAATTGGACAATCTGGTTAAACTTCCTGGAGGAAGAACTGGATGAATAGAAGGTTGTTAGGAGGTGTAAACAGATCAGAAAAGGTAAGCCAAAATGTAAATCAAAACCCAAATAATTGTTAGAGAGAAAGGGAGAAAAACTAAGTTGCAGAGCAGAAAATGCCATGAACTGTGTACATGTGTACTAATGCTGACAGTGATGAGGATGCTAGGGAAAGCCTCCCACTCCCTGACTGGCCGGGGATCTGATTACAAAAGAGGCTCAGTGATGGCGTGTGGTGCTGTGGAGTGGTGCTGCCTTAGGCCCTAGTCCGCTTCCTTCAAACAGCAAGAACTGTTCAAGTATCTACTGCTGGTCCAGATAGTGATGAGATGAAAAAATGAATCAAAACTAATTCTTGCCCTTAAGAGGGTTGAGCAGAAAAAAAGAGGGCTGAGTGTTTTCCAACTTTTAGCAAAAGTAATCCTGTACAGAACTCTATCAAGCAAAGCAGACAATAGTGCAGTACTTCTGGTTGAAGAAGGGACCAGGGTCCTGGGTGCCAGCTGATTTGCATCTCATGCCATGTCCGGGACCCCATGGGCTCTACGTGTCATCATTTGAAAACAGTCATTCTGACACAACCAATCAAGGTAGAGACTGACACATTTCATACAGGTACAAGGAAAGTTCTACAAGAAGGCAGAGAAAGTTAAGTTTAATTTCAGTTAATTTTAAATAAATAAGAAAGCAAAAATATTTCTTTTTGTAATTTTTCAATGACTAAGGCAGGGATCTACTTTAGGTAGGGAGCTCAGAAAAGGTCATACATTGAGCTTTGCTTTTAGACTGTAAAACCTAAGGGATGAGAAAGAGAACATTCCAATCAGAGGGGCAGTCCATGCAAAGCCCTAGGATGACCAGGGTGGCAGGGTGTGGGGAACAAGAGAAGAAAGGGTGGGAGGTAGGGTCAGACTGGTAGGCAGCAGCCCTGCGGGGAATTTGTTTGGGGTCTAGTTTACATACAGCAGGAAGGCCATGGAAAGATTTTAAGCACAGAGTCACATGACCACTTTGGCTGTAATACGGAGAAGAGATTGTAAGGGGCATGAGTAAAACCAGAGGCCATTGTAGTTGTCCAGCCAGAGATAGGTGGTTCAGATATAAAAACGGAGACCACAATTAAAGTATCTTGGAAGCAGAGCTGAAAGGCTTGTGGGTTGGAGAGAGAGGTTGGGAGGATGATTGGGTAAAGAATGGATCAGGGATGATATCTAGTCATTAACCTGAATAGTGTGTGGGAGTGTGGGAAGGAAGAGGAATGGTCTGAGAGAAAAGAAAGATGTTCAGGTTTGGCTGGAATAACTAGCCCATTATCTCATTGAATCTCTAGAGCCACCCTAGAGAGTGATTCCTATTTTTCACCTGAAGAAATTGAAATTAAAGGAAGTTAAATAATTGATGTGCCAAGGACATGGAGGAAGTGTCAGGGCTGGGATTTGAATCAAAGTGTCTGATTCTGGAGTCTACACATGTAATTTCTACACACCACCTCCCACTACAGAAAGGACTGAGAATTCTGTGCGGTTATCATCTCATTGAGCATTAGGCAAATATTCCTCACTGTATGAAAGTTGTTGTTTTTTGGAGATAGAGTCTCAACCTGTCACCCTGAGTAGAGTGCTGTGGCATCACAGCTTACAGCAACCTCAAACTCTTGGGCTTAAGTGATACTCTTGTCTCAGCCTCCCAAGAAGCTGGGACTATAGACACCCGCCACAATGCCCAGCTATTTTTCTGTTGCAGTTGTCATTGTTTGGCTGGCCCGGGCTAGGTTCAAACCCATGAGCCTTGGTACATGTGCCCAGTGCTGTAGCCACTGTGCTATGGGTACCAAGCCAGTTAACTGCATGAAAGTTGTAAGAATCAAGGTGAGAAAGTGGGGCATTCTTTCTATACTGTATAGTTGTTTACAAAAATAAAACATGATATTTTCAGCCACTGGATCCTGACATATATTCTTGATGCTATGAACTGGGACTGTTCTGGCTTGGACTATGACCATACCCTAGCCTGGACGATTTCTGCTGCCTTATTTAGTTTTCAGTCACATGGCTTTCCTGTGGGCCCCTTTCACTGCTGGGCCTCTGTGGGGCACTCAGAGACTCTACCCTAAGTCTGGAACAGAGGCATACTGTCAAATATCACTAAGAACTTTGGGATCCCCTTGCTTACAAGGGTGTCATTTGTGATTTACCTTTAAGATGTGATGTTTCATGCTGAACCTGGGGTTGACATTTCTACACACACAGGGATGCTGTCATGTCCACAGGTGCAGTGACTCATGTTCTCTGAGGGAAGCTTTCTCAACGGCACTTTAAAACCTGTGCACTACACTCTTAGCGTGCAGCTGAGAGAGTTCTTGACAACTGCCAAGCCACTGTCTATCTGAGCTGTAAAGTGAGGGGAAGGAGGAGAAGGAAAGAGTCCACCATGTGGGAGCTCCTGCTTGGTCCCAGGCCGTGTGGCACAGAGTTTTACTCATCTGATCTCCTTTAACCCCTTTAACGATCTTGAGAGGCAACAATTAGTATTCTCATTTAAAAAACCAAGAACCTGGAGCTGAGGTTGTTCATTTAGCTTGCCCAAGTCCATGCAACAGGTTAGGAGCAGAGTCAAAATTCTGACATATGTATATCTGACTCTAAAATACAATGGCTTTTTCTCCCACAAAGCCAAAGCATAGAATCAGAAGAGAGAGGAGGTAAAAAGGACAAAGGTATCTTCTTAGGGCGTGCATGTGCACTCAGAATCCCATCAAAAATACAAAGTCATGGGTCCATGGTGACTGAAAATTAATTACATTTTCAGCTCAGGCATGTCAGGAAAAAAAAGTTGAAATTCAGTTATTGTTATACATGTAGAATGTAGGTTATCAAACTATAATGAAAAATATCAGCCATATTTAACCAGCCAGATTTTTATTTCCCAAGGCCATGATAAGGAAGATGACTGAAATTTAGTTTGCATAACTAAAAAAGAAACTATGTTAGCAAAAGGACAAGGAGGGCAACTTATTCCATTGCTAAGAGAATCAATTTTTCCATCCACATGAGAATGCCAGGTGAGAAATGGGGATTTACGTGGCTACCTTTCACCAGGATGATTTGATTTATGTAAGTAAATTCTGTACCTCGCCAGCTTCTAAATCCAGAGTGGTGTGGTTAAGCTGATGCATATCAGAGCTGACTCCCTTTCTCATTTCAAGTTTATAATTTAAATGCTTACATTAAAGTTTCTATGTTAACTTTCAGGGTTTTAAAAATGAAGCAAGTTTCTGTTCTCCATCAGGCTCAAAAGCAATGGGAATTAATGTGATATTGTCTTTAATGAAACGTAGTGAGGATGTGTGATTCATGTTTGTTCTCAATCCTTTCCTTCTCTTTAAAACACCATAAAATGAAAAATACAACAGCTGTTTCATATTAAAGAGAAATGCAAATGTGCATTAATGCAGCTCAAGAAATATTTTATATGTGCAGAGAATTTATTATTTATATGAATGGAATCAATCTACATTTTTCCCATTCAATAAAATGGCATTTATTTCGATGGCTGTGCCAGTTATTTAAACCAAAGCACAGAAAGGGAAGATGTAGAATCTAAGTAAAAGATATATTTCTTTCTCTTAAAAGTTTAGAATAAACAACAAAAATATTCTGATGCTATTTGCCTACCAAAGATACAAATGCACCACATTCTCTTTTCATCTACTTGAGTAGATTTAGTAGTTTCAGCTGCATGTTAAATAATCTCATGGAAGGAGTCCATTGTTTAGGCTAAGCTTTGTCAGAACTGTGTTCAAACCCAGATACTCCTTGTGCTAGTTTGGAAAAGGCCTCCTAGTGAGCAGTAATGTCTCCTCATTATTACACTTCTTCTATTATCTACTTTGGATGCACATATAAATTATTTAAAACAGGAGAGGTTTCCCTTTCCCTTGCTAATTAACTGCAGGCTGACTAACCAGCTCCCATCAATGCCTAAGGCTTCGTTCCATGCACAATTCTCCAACCAGTATAATAGCCCACTTCCATGAGTTTGCTAGGTAATTTTAATCAGTCACTGTGTGTGCCGTGGAAACCTGACAGCTGTGCACTTGGATGACCTTATTATCATTAGCAGCAAATTAGTTGTTGAACAGGGAATTTTTCATCAGGAAAGACTACATGATTTCATATACAAAGACTACATGATTTCATATACTTGGGAACGGTCAGGTTCTATTTATTTTTTCCAAATGTAAATTAGAACTTAAGAAATGAGCACATTTGGATTGAAATTCACTCTTTAATGCAGAGGGATAAGATTCAAAGTTTCTTTCTAACACATTTTCTATATTCCTTTATTCTCTTCCAGGGAATAAGAGAATTGCCATCATTTAGAAATTTCCCCGGTGAATGAGTAGGAGGAGTTTTCAGTGTCTTCTGCTTTTGGTTTTGGAAGCATCACAAGATGCCTCCTGGTGGTCAGGAAATCAACAATTCTCTGAAATATTGGGGAAATCATTCAGATAATTGCTTTTAAAGGAGATCTTTGAGTGACAATGATGAAAGAAGCAAATTTTGGTGCTAAAATCACTCCAGAAAGAGTCACAAAACTGCTGGAGACCCAGTCCGTCACTGAAGCAGGTTTCAAACAGTTCAGTGGACATTAATTTTACAACCCTCATTGTTCAGCTTGGAGAGCACTTTTATACCAGGCATCTCAATACCCCATATATTAGAACAGAGCTGCCATTGTCTTCATCCCTCAGACTTTAAAATTTTCCTGTATTACTTTTAATTTATATCTAACCAAGATTTTATCATTTTAAAAAGATGCCTTCTGGCTACAGTCATTGCTCATTCTGCTGTAAGAGCAGCTTCTCTAGAGGAGCCTGTTGCTTTCTCACAATTAGCACCTCACTCTGATAATCACCAAGAACCCAGGCTCCTTCACAGTAGTGCTGCTAAATGGGATGATGGCCCTGTGGATGCACAGTTAAGGCTGGAGAGAGTGGCATAGAATGCATAACCTTCTCCACTTTCTTTTATGGACCACCAAAGTGACGTCCACTCAACCAGACTGGATTCTCTGACATGTTTACAGTCTTGGCCCTTATAGATGTCCATGGGCAAAGCTACAGAGGATGTGAAATAAGACTTTGACCCTTGCCTATGTTCCCTGTTGGGCTCTCTCTCTCTTTCTTCCTTCCCCAACCCTACTCTCCCCAACTCTGCTGAGCTCTAAAGGAAATGGGGCCAGCTAAATACAGCTAATGTAAAACCCACAACTAGGTGTTCTGTCCAGGGCCAACACAGCCATTCCACATCTGCTGGGAATGTTAGCTCATAAGGTTCCCTGTGTCCTCCATCACTGACATGTTCCCTCCAACACAGAAAACTACCTCATCTGAGTTTACAGGGACTCCCAGGGAGTAACCCATTGTCATTATGCTGAGACACAAAGGCCTGGCACATTGGCCTTGGTTGGGGTGCCTCTGAAGGGCCATCCCAGCTTTAGGGCCCTCACAGGGTTGGCTGAGGCCTCAGGCATAATCTCCCCACATATCAGCATCCCCCTCTGTCCAATCCTGCCTTCCTGTCCTTCTTACAGATGAATATCCAAAAAGCACTCCCCAATAAACCTTCAGCATCCAACTTTTATCTTTAATGTGTGGTTCCTGGGAGCCCAGTTGAAGACAAGGGGCCATTTCCCAGAGTAGTCTGAGACTGCTGTATCATAAGGAGGGTGGCCAAATCAACCCCCAAAGAGGTAAGGTTACAACCAGGAAGACTAAGAGGGTAGATCAAAAAGTGAGCCAGAGACTGAACTCAATAATCCAAAGTAAGGTGCACTGAGGATCAAGATACAGGTAGAATCAAATATTTTAGGACTGATAGCAAGAGCAAGGGATGTCTAAACTTTTATATTTGAATCTGTCATATTTACTTAAATGATCTGGTCCTTAGAGGCATCTTCTGGCTGGTCAGAATACTCACTGCAATTCATTCTAATCAACCTTCACTCTGAAGGCCGTAGAGTCCAGCCATACCTGTCATCACCATTTCCACTGTCCACACGGTAAAATGGGATCTGGCAGACATAATCCCACCCACCAGCCCTCTCCTTGAAATTCCAAGGCTGAGCAGCCCATCCTGTTCCTTGAGTCTACATCCCAATGCCTTGCTGCCCTCATCAGCCTCTTCTACAGTGCAGGCCATGGATCGGGGTGGCTGTCATTCCCCTGAGCACTTTGGGAGCTTGGTCTATTGCTAAAACATTACCTTAGATTCTCAACAATGCTTATTCTATATTAAAATGAGTGGTTTATTCCTTACTTTAGATGGGGACACATTTTTCTCCCAGATACTTATTGTCCCGCCCCACTGCAAGAAGATTCAACATTCTACTGCCTCATTCTCCAGCCACAAACAAGCTGTTCTTTTCCTCCTCTGCATTACAATAACTCATACTGACAGGGTGCTTACTGTGGTGCTTACTGAGGTGCTTACTGAGGGCTTTATACTCATTATCTTCTGTAATCTAACAACCTTGTGACACAGTTATTGTTTCATTAACCCCATTTGGCAGATGAGGAAACAGAGACACAGAGGATGACCTTCTCCAGACCCACAGAATCAAAAACCAGTGGAGCCAGGATATAAACACAGCCAGTGCCCTCAGTCAATAAGACCTTGCCTTGCCCCACTCCCAGCATCCACTGACATCCATTTCACACTCCTTTGTAAGTGGAGGATTTCCTTTCCACACCAAATGCTGCCCTTGCCCAGGAGTGATATCCCCAGTAATGTAATATCAGAATCCCCAGGAATGACACCCCCCCCAGTGCCTTAATTTGCAGTTCCTGGTCCTTGTCTATCTTAAGTCTGTACACCACTGACTCTGTGGTCATATACTTCTCAAACCCTCCACTCTGAACGGTCCCTCTGACCACCACCTTCTACCTCCTCCTAACTGCTCTCTGGCACCCCTCCCTCCTCTTCACTGTGGCCTACCCCACTCTCTTCCTCCAACTTTCCTTCTCTCCCTGACTAGCCCATGCTCCCCGTCTTCCCTTCAGTCCCTCTTTCATCAGCACCTGAAACTCCCTCAGCTTCCTTTCCTTGCACACATTATGCCAATCCCCAGTTCTGCACATTGTGGTTGTTTTTCCAGTGGGTCCCTCCTGAGTAAAGGAGAAAAATCCAAGCTCCCAAGCAAGACCTTCAAGGTGCCACATCACATATCTTCCTCACCCTGCTCACTGGCCACCACCACTGTACGCTGTGACTCAGTATTCTGGCCAAACCATGGCTCCCCATATCTCCTTGTCAGAAATTGTCCTCCTTCTCCCCTCCTGGAAAGAAGCAATAGGACCTGGTGAATTCTTAGACAGAAGTTTGGGGTCAGGAGGAGGAGGAGTGGTAGGATGGGAATAGTGGCTCAGATAGAAGATGGGCTTAGTTACTTTGAGCACTTGCAAAGATAAGAGTGCCATTATAGTAAGGAGACACCCTCACAGAGGGAAAAAAGGCAAAATTAAGAGGCAAGCTGGGTCTCCTCAGACCAGAGATGCTGATGAAACATCCACATGACAGCATAATGATAAAACAATAATAATCTCAATTAAACAGTGAGACCCCCAACAATTAATAAGTTTTCCTATGATTATTCATCGATAACTAGACATGGGATATAGGTTAAATGGATTTCCAAAGCAAATAAATTTAAGACTCTTTTAGAATATAACTGCCATTTAGATGGTGGATAAGATGAAGAAATCAACACAACTTACCTCCAAGCTACTTAGAAACATGACAAATATCTTTGACCATAATAAATGCAAAGGAAGATGAATTAAGTTAGTTATCTCACATTTCAATAATAATTTATGCGATGTACTTCCAAGCACTTGTCCTATCACCAGGAAATTCATACACAGATTATTATAATGAGCTCAGCTATTAGAACTAATGCTGTTACATATTAAAACTGAATTTATCTGAGTCATTAATTTGAGATGCTTTTGAAAGTACATTTATGTATATGGTTTCATTCATTATAATTATCCATTACTTATCTTTAAAAAAAAAACCTTTAAGATCTTAGCTTTAGATTTTCCATATTATGAAATTTCAATTTTATAGAGAAAATATGAGAGTAAAATTAAAAAGTTAAGAACCAAAGGCAGCTGACAACAAAGCAGACCCTTTGCACTCTGGAAATCAGGAACCACACAGCATTTACGTATTGGAAGAATTTAGATGTTACCATATGTCTATGTTATTACAAAAAAATATTGTCCTGCCAGAGCTAACGTGTTCCATAAGTACTCTGTGGATTATCTTCTATCATACACTCAGGAAACAGATTGCTGGTTGTTCTTGCAGAAACAAGGGCCAGTGAACGCAACAGGCTCACAACATTATGACATTGTAATTAGTGTGAGTTCAGGGAAACCCAGAGAGTAAACATGTTGCTCATGAAAACATGTGGCAAAAGATTCAGGATTTTATAAAGTTAATGGCAGTCATATGGAAAGTTGTACAATTAATACTAAAACCTGAAACCATCAACAAATGAGAATCTAGCAAAGCTAGATCTATTAACAATAGAAGAGAAAACTTACAAGCCTGGTGATAAAAAGAGAATTCCATAACTGGCAAAGCTCAGGGGAGATCTTTAAGGAAATTGATGAAGTCTGCAAACATTTCGTGCTGCAAAGTTCAAGTGTGAAGCAAAGGCTATTGTATTATGCTAGTATACCTTTTCACCACCTAAAAACATCAACACTAGTCTCCATAAATATCCAATTAGTATTATTATTAAAAATATTATTATGATGGTTCATTACAGTAATGAAGGAATGAAGTTCATTTTGACTGAGTAGGACAGAATAATCACTGGGACCTCACTGTCCTTTCATCTTCAGATACACCCTTGGCTGAACTTAGCCTAAAGCCACTGATGTCTGTATAGATCAACCTCTTTAGGCCCAGAGACAAGTAGGAAAGAGTAGATACGAGATCTAGAGAGACAAGCAGATGGCCATCTCTCTCCCTTTCTCTTTCACTCTCTCTCACACACACACCCTGAGTTTTCGGGGTTTTTTTCTTTTCTTTTTTTTTGAGACAGTCTCACTTTGTTGCCCTGGTAGAGTGTCATGGTGTTGTAGCTCACAGCAGCAGCCTCCTGAGTAACTGGGAGTACAGGCACCCGCCCTAACGCCTGGATAATTTTTAGAGGCAAGATCTTGCAGTTGCTCAGGCTGGTCTCAAACTCCTGGGTAAGCAACCCAGCCACCTCAGCCTCCCAGAGTGCTAGGATTACAAGTGTGAGCCACCACACCTGACCTACACCCTGAGTTTTATGAGGCAAGAACCCAACATGCTCAAGACACTGCCATTTACCAGGGCAACAAATTCATTTTCAGAGCCTTCTGGGTCCCAAATACAGCTATCGGTGCTTCAGACACTGCAGTGAACAATGTGGATAGACTGAATCCATGCCTGAATTATGACTTTCACTGGCTCCTTCCTCCATAAAAACTATTTAAAATTATATCTTTATGACTGTGTATAAAGACAAATTTAATCTAGACTGCATTCATGATATTATATTTTTCTTATTATATTCATTTGTTCCTAACTTTTAGATAAATTAAAATTAAGACATTTTTGTGGGCCCCTGTAAGTATCACAGATCCCAGGCACTGTGTCTAACAGATGCATTGGCTGGTACTTCTCCTGCTATTATGGAACCTACATTGTAGTGGGTTCACAATAACAAAGAAGTACTAAGTAATAAACAAAGGTGATACAATTGCGATGAAAGTGATTGAACAGGCTATCTTCAGAAGTGACCAGGAGAGAGAGGTTATACAGAAAAGGCTTCCTGAAGGGATCACACTTGGGAACTTCAGTGACCAGAGGATTCATCTTCTGAAAATCCAGGGCTTCACAGAAGGAACAGCTGGTACACAGGCCCCCCTCAGGAAAGAGTTCTGTGTGTTTGAGAAACGTGAGGCTTGTGAGTCTGGTGAAAAGGGCCGAGATGAAAGAGGAAGGCAGGGGGACAGATCACGCAAAATCTTGAGGTAAGAATTTGGATTTTACTCTAAGCAGGGGTGTTACTTAGCTTGATTTGGAGAATGAATTATGGGGAGAAGCAAAGGACTGCTGCCTACTGCAGGCTACACAGATGAGAGAAGATGCTGCCTTGTGCCAGGGTGATTAAAGTGGAGAGGAAGAAAGGATAACAGATATAAGATGTCCAAAGGGTCAACTGGACTCCTAATGAATTGATGGGGAGAAAAGAGCAGAGGAACAAGAGGAATTAAGGATGAATTGAGGTTTTAGTGTGAGAACTTAACAGGGTGGGGGCACTAGCACTGGGCTTTTATAAATACTATTTCTCCAGATAGACTAGTAGATGTGATCTGATTTTCCATGCTGTAATTCTCACATGTCTTTTCAGGAACGTGATTGTTGTGAAAGCACAACAAATTTGTGAATTCATGTTGTCATTTCCACTGTCATGGAAATGCCCTGTTGGACCAACACACTACAACTGTGCCAAACTGTTTTATTAACAAAACTTTGCCCCTTGCTTCCTCATCTTGCTTTTTAACCAAGTGTGGGTGCTTGGCTAGCCTACACTTGCTTTTTGGATGGACCTATCCCTTTCAAAAGGACATAATTAGTTCAAGATTAAGTACCCTATCTGGTCCTCAAACAGTCTTCTTTCTTGGCACACTGAATCTCTTTTCTGTGCTCCTAATAAGGACTTACTACTTGGATCTGAATCTTTCTTTATTGAAGTACATTTCAAAGCATCTGAATTGCCACTGAACTAGATTAACCCTCAGGGGATGATAAACTCATGTTTGTATCTTTATTCCTCTTGTCTTCTCATTCTGTATACTTTCTCTGAAGGATCTCATTGAATCATTCTTTCTACAGATGCTTACTTAGTTTGGACTTGTTTAGATGCAATGACAATGATAATAAAATAGCCAGCATTCACATAGTGGTTATTATGTGTGTGCCAGGCATTCATTTAATCTTCAAGATGATCCTGTAACATAGGTATTGCTGTTGTCTCCATGTTAGAGATGAGGAAACAGAAGGTTCAGACATATTAAGAAATTGACCAAAGTCGCATTACCTGGTACCTTGTAGAGCCAGGTTTCAAACCCAAATAATGGGACCCCAGTGTCCAAGTGTTATAACAACCACCCTATATCCTCTGTAGCTATGATGGTATATCTGAATTACAAACTCAGATATTCAATTTATTACTGGATATCTCTATTTAGATGCCCCAAAGGAACCTAACACTCAAACTACTTATAAATGAGCTTATTTTTCTCTCTGTAGGTCCTCTTCTTTCTCATAAACCTCACAGAGGAGTACTACTATCCATCCAATTGCCCAAGCTAGAAATCATGCCATCGTTCTTGACTTTGCCCAGCAACTTCCATCCATAGCCAGTGTCCAGTCGTTTATACTGACCTGTTTTCTTTACCTCTTTAGTACCCTGTGAATCCATTCACTTCTCTAACCCCACTCTTTCTTCTTAACTTCATTCTCACTCTCACCCTTTGTTACCTGACCTTACTGCTATGATGATCTTTGCCAGATGATCTTTGCCAATAGAGAAGGTATATAGATAAGCTGGAAAAAACCATGAGACCACAGCCAGAAGCAATAGAAAGAGTGTTGTGATTGGTGATATCTGTCATCGGGACAATGGGCAAGTGATGACATAGTTTTCAGGACTTGCCAGCCTTGCCCTGGCATTTTAATACGATATCCAACACATGGAGAGCACATAATAGACAGTGCTAAGTAAAGGGAAAAATTAATATATTTATTGTCCCTCTAACCCTAAACAGAATGTTCTGGATGACATATAGTTAGTCAACAGTTATGTTTTCGGGGTGAACTTCATTGCTAATGGTAATAGATAATTTCTGCTAATTCAGTCTGATTTAACATGTTTTAAAAGCTACTTAATATCCCTTACCATGGTCCATTAATTTATTCCAAGTCTTTGAAGTTTCTTCCTCACCCTTGCTTATCACACACCCTGCACACACTACCCTCTTCCCTCTTTCAGGTTTCAGTAGCCTGATCACTTTAAATGTTTACAATCTATCCATGAAATTTCTATATAACCAATTTCATCATATCCTCCCAATTATAAAGCTGTTCTACTTGTCATGTAAACATATGACATACAGGAAGAACCAGGGATGTAGAAATCTTAGCCTTTCAACCCTTTACAGGTTCATATGTGGCTGCTACACTGTAGACCTTCATTTTGATTTGGAGACTAATGTTCTCCTGGCCATAGTCTAATCACTAATCTCTTTAATGATGTTCTGCCCTTTTTAATAGGATTTCCTTCTTCTTCATCTATCAGTCCACTCCCTAAACATGTCAGATATTTCCCCTGAATGTGATGAATATGTTACAATTGACTGACTGCTTTATTTTTACCTCTTCAGGCAAAGCAAGCTTTTATATGTTAAATTGTTTGATAGACATAAAAAGGATGCTATTTTTGTTCTATGTCCTTGTTCTTGATATTTACAGTCAACAAGCACAGTCACTAATTCTCATTTAATTTATAAAGGTTACAGTGGTGTGTTGGGCTGCCTCCCAAAAGATTCAGGAAGCTTGCTAATAATAACAGCATGGAACTGCTGAACCATAGCATCTATTGGTCTGTAAAACTAAAGCCATTTTAATATTTGCAGGACTCTAGTCTGCTACAATTAATTCTGATAAGACATTCACAGTCCAGAGGTATTACAAGCTAAAAAGTATCAGAAAGCTATTGGCCATTTAGAAGGTGAATCTTTACAAATTTATTTTGTTATTGCCAAATAATTAAAAGTTGACATTCAAGTTTCTACAAATGATTGCAAATGGATACAAAAAGCATTTCAGCAATGAGTCCATTTTCTGCTGGTCTGGCATTCTTTTGCAATGGGAACTCGGCCTGCTTATATAATTCATTCATGCCAAATAGCATAAGTGTTCTCAAGTTATAACTAACTCAGTTGGCAGAAAGGGAACCTTTTAGATGTTAAAGAAAAGAGAACACATAACCCAAGAATTAAATGTGTCCAAATCTCTCTCTAGCCAAGACACTGGCATCACCAGTAAAGTGTTGGGTCCTAGAGTTCACACAGGTCTTCTCCCTGAAGTTCAGGGAGGCAGGAGGAGCCCAGAGCCACAAGGAATGTAGAGTCCAAGGGCTAAGTGATGAAAATCAGACAGAAGTTTGGAGTAGGGCTGCAGTGTATCAGACAGGGAAGCATCAGGCCAATGGATGTGATCATTTTTAGGAATTCCCATTAAAAGTCTATTGACCCTTTAATAAGAGGGGAGGCAGAAGGGAGTCAGGAACCCAAAATTCACAAAATGCCACAAGAAATTATTCCACCCACTACAAGATAACCTCTGTAAGTTGACCACCCAAGGGACTGTAATAAACTGGTCAAAATATGGAGGTGGTCAACATAAAGAACTAGGCTTGCTGTACTGATGTGTACATATGGTGCATGCCTGGTCTATGAAAATTAGGTCAACTGAAGTGTGGGAAGGTGGTCAATGTTAGTAGCAGAAGTGACACATACAAAGATGACAATCATGCCATCTTGTCTCAAAGAAGCACAGAGACTGACAGGGAAGACAGTGGTGAGCGTGAGGCAGTTGTTGAAGGACCATAAGGGGCAACAGGAGCCACATGGCATAACGAGGACAACTTCAGAGTCACATCATCCTGGATTTTGTCACTCAATTCTGAGTCTATCATTAACTGTATGTAACCTCAGGTCCCAGAAGAAAAAAAAAACAAAACCTGGAGCTAATTTCATGAGGTTATTGTAAGAATCAAATGAAGGTGGGGATATATGTTTATTTTAAAATATTTCATATGTATAAATATAAAAAATTATACATAATTAATAGTTATAACATGAATATAATAACAATATATATGGTACCTAAGTCAGTAGGCAATGAGCAGGCACACAGCGGTAGGCAGCACTAGCAGTAGCAGCAACCACAGCATGGAGAAAAGGATTGGTAATAAAGTAGAAACATAGGCAAAGCACCACTGGCAGCATACAGGCAGGAGAAACCTATTTAAACTAGCACATCTATCATGATATTTCACAATATTCAGCCTTTCTTTCCTGTCTCAGGAAATGCCAATTCCTGCCAATTTCATTTGCACAGTCCAAAAATCTTTGATTCTTCTTCTCATATTCAAGCTCAAACCATTAGCAAATCCCACTTGCTGTATGTTCAAATATATTTAGCATTCACCTGCTGTTCACTCCTTCCTCCACTACCTGCCTGTCTCAGTGGCCTGTCTGCTTCCTATCTCCCTACTCTTTCCACCTATGACCTGCCCTCCATGCAGCAGTAACTTTAGTCCTTTTAAAATGTTAGCTCACATCACCCCACACTGGGCAAAACCATATAAAGTTGTCCCCATGTCAGTCAGAGAAAAACTCCAAACCCTTAGGATGCCTGCCAGGCCCTGAGGATTTGGCCCAGCCCTGCCTGTCCTCATGCCCTGCCACTCTGCCCCCTTCTAAGCCTGCTCTGCCACACTAACCTTTCTGTTCCTCACTCACATTGAGCACACTCCTACCTCAGGCCACTACATTTGCTACTTGTGTTAGTTTGGACGCTCCAAGGAGCTGATGCTAAGATGGAATTAGATGTGCAAGAAATTTGTTGACAGAAAATGCAGGTAAAGGATAAAAGGGATGAGGGGGGAAAGTGGGGCAAGCCTTTGACAGCAATTCCCATCTGGGAGAGGGAGGGGACAGAAGACAGATTGTACAGGAAGGTGTCAAACTGCAGCAGGGGCCCTAAGGGGTTGTCTTTTGTTGCCTCTCAGGAGTGGCTCTGATTTAGCGCCCCACTGTGCTCACTACTGGGTCAGAGTGAGGTGACTGTGGTGTCAGAGTAGGAAGGTGACTGTGGTAGTGGGCTCATAGGTTTCCACTGCTTCTCTCAGTTAAAGATCCATGTCCACCATGCTACTCCCTCTACCTGGAACACATGACTAGCTTCCTCACTTCCTCTAGGTCTGTGTACAAATGTTACCTTGTTAGCCATCCTGATCACCCAAATAAAAGAGCATGCCCACCCTGGCACTCCCTACCTACTTTACCCTGGGGTATTTTTCTCCGTAGCATTTCTCTTCACCTGGCAGGCTAACAACTTGTTGTTATGTCTCCTCCCACTAGAATATAAGTTCTGTGAAGGCAAGGATTTGTCTGTTTTGTTTATTGCCTTATCCCTAGTGTTTAAATAATATGTGGCTCATAACACATACTCAATACACAAGTCATGAATAAATGAATTTTAAATGACATGAGTTAATTTCATTATTGCATGTGTATTTAATTTCCCTGCTGATTGCAGAACTTGACCAGTCCTTGAGATCTTATTTAACCTTTCCAACAATAACAACAAGCTAATCTACTAATATATTTTCAAATTATAGAGGCTTAATATTAAAACATAATTAAATAAATGTTGCAGTTAAGCAGAACCCTTTAGAATTCTCCATCCATCTCATTTACTTTCTGAGATTTGTATATTACCTTAAGGACCCAGGCATCTGCTTATAGAATCTTATTTTACTCTTTGCTTGAGTATTTTTGTTGTTTTCAAAGATCAGAGTACAAAAATAACTTTTTAAGATTGTACATATAAGCCATGAGTCTTGCACACACTTGTTTGGGAAATAGAATGGATTTCCTAAGGTAATTGTGACCTGCTCTTGCACAACAAGGTAGGTTCCCTAGAAGAGAATGCTGACATAAGGATTCATGTAAAAATTATTTATTAGAAAGTGTTCTCTGGAAAAACTGATGGGGTCATAGAAAAGTGAAACCATAAAGTGATAGAGGCCAAGCAAACTTCATGGAAGGTTAAGAGAGAATGGAGGTCACTCCTCGGTGTTGTCCTTAGTCAGAATATTTATATATATCTCAAATCCGATGGCCATTGGTGAGGGCTACATCCAATGAGGTGTAAATTCTCTGGTACATTAGCTCTTACTGCATGCCAGCAAAGAAGGCAGCCCTTGAACCAGAGCTATCTGAGCTGTCTGTTGGAATTGAAAGTACAGCCTAGGCCGGGGGGCATGACAAAGTAAAGGGATTGGCAATAATGCAGCAATGGAATGGAAGACGTGGGGGAAGCACTGATAGTGCCTGCTGCATGTGCTGACTACATGTGGGCCTTGCTGAGCACAGTTCCAGAAGGGAGAAAAGTATGTTTATAATAGAACCAGTTGGCATAAACTTGGAATACATTTTTAAAATTTTTTGATTTCCCTTGTTATCCATGAGCATATATTTACATGCACAGTATAATTTCTTTACATCATCTGGATAGTGATCCAAACATTGTGCTTGTGATGGCACCTTATTGCCTTTTTGAGTAGGGTTATGGTACCAGAAAAAAGAACCACACTAATGGTATGTTTCCTTTCCCCCACTCAGTTGTTGAGATTAAATGCTATACCTTTTTATCATGGTGTGCTGACCCTAAGCCAACTACTTGAGACTACTAATCCTTTCAGAACAACTGCTCTGCTCTGAGGCAGATAGTGGAGATAAACATTTTAGCTTGGTTGAATCATAGTTTGACATCATTCCCTGCACTTAGAATTTCATTCATAACAGCTTCTTTATGGAAAATGAAAGAATAAACCTACACTGCAAATTGTAGACCATGAAACAAAAAATACTACCAGAGGCTGAAGAACATCATTCAGTAAGTGTTAGAAACTTTAGTATTCTTTTTTGGTAACTGAACTAACCAGATTTTCTTGAAATTCTCTTTCTACAATAAAAACCCATTGTTAATAGTTCTGTGGGACATGATTCATTCATTGCATTCTGTAGGAGATTTTCTCCTTTTAGCTTCTGTTTGGGGGAGCTGCTATGGTCTTCTCAAGGCTGATGGCAATTCTGCCAGTGTAAGCTGATTTAACATTACAGAGAGATGAAAAATACTTGTTGTAAGTACATATAGTAGCTCATTTAATAGTCATAATAATATTAAAAGGAAGTATTCTTATGTGGTTCTTAAATGACAAACCTAAGGTCCAGAGGGATGAGATAACTTCAAGAGTCAGAAAAATAATAAACATAGAGCTAGGATTCAAACCCTGGGAGGCCCAATCCTTTCTACTTTGCTGATACAATGGGAAAAATTTTTAGAGCATGAGTCATTTCCAGGAAGCAACACTAAGCTCCACCCAAGGAATATTCTCATCCCCAGAAAAGAGAGCATTGATGACTTATATCTGGCTAGATTTCAGAATTGCTATGGATGACTAATGGCTATGTGCTCATTTCCCTCCTTTTAGAATGGACATGTCTTCTATGCTCATCTTGTGCCTTTTTACCAATGTATGTTGGATGTGTGGAGGAATGAACAATTTCTTTCTGTAGTTCACACTTCTTCAAAAGAAGAATGAGCATTCAAGGAGCTTCCCTGAAAGGTTCACATCTGAGGTAACTCATCCATACCTGAATCTGACTTTGATGAAGAGATATTCTATGTTGTAATAAGACATAATTTTGGAGAAGTCTTTAGAAAAGACTGAATGTTTTTTGCACGTGTAAAATAATTTATGCTCAGAAAGTAGCCTATGGTAGATTAAAGACTGTCATAATTTATTGCTATTCCCATTTAGTAGTAATCCTCTAGCCTATGAACCTAAGGCTTTATGGCTTGCTTGACCTGTTAAATGCAATAGAAGTAATATTCTGGGTCTTCCAAGTCTAGATCATAAGAAACTTCTGAGCTTCCACCTCTCAGAATGTTTGCTCTGGGTGAAGCTATCCACTAAGTAAGAAATCTGACTACTCTGGGACTGCCTTGCTTCTCAAACTTGACATATGAAAATACCATAAGGAAAAAGAGAGAGAGAGAGAGATGCCTAGGCATCCCCAGCTATTCCACCAGAAGTGTGACTGAAGAAACAATCTTGAACATTCACACGCCAAAAGATAAAATATATAGAAGTAACAAGGAACTAGCCTAGGCACATAACTTTAGTTGAACTCTCAGCCATCTCCTGCCACTTGAGTGGCAAGCTGAAACCTCCATGATCAAGGATCCCTTGTTGTGTCCAGACCAACTTCCTGATCCACAAAATTATGAGCATAATAAGATGGTTGCTATCTTCTTCCACTAAGTTTTGGGGTGTGGTTTGGTAGACAGAAGCTGCTAACTGAAACACACTGTTCTAGGAAATTCCTAAAAATAGTAATCCAGTTGCCCAATCAGTAACTAATAGTTTACAATGGTCATTTTACTAAAATTAGTAGGATGTTTAATATCACCAATGTTGAGCATATCATAGGCCACATAACATGTCTCACCAAAGTGAAAAAAATAGAAATCATACTATGTATCTTCTCAGACCACAGTGAAATAAAACTAGAAATCAACTCTAAGAGAAAAACCCCAGTCTACACAAAGTCACAGGAAATAAACAACCTGCTGCGGAATTATTATTGGTTCAATAATAAAATAAAGTTGGAAATCAAAAGATTCCTCAAACTGAATGACACAAGCTAATATTTGGAGTCTGTGGAATTTAGAAAATTCAGTTTTAAGAGGAAAATTCATAGCCTTAAATGCCTACATGAAAAGACAAAAAGGGCTCAGCGCCTGTGGCTCAATTGGCTAAGGTGCCAGCCACATACACCTAAGGTGGCAGGTTCGAATCCCCAGCCTGGCCCACCAAACAACAATGATGGCTGCAACCAAAAAATGGCTGGGCATTGTGGCGGGTGCCTGTGGTCCCAGTTACTTGGGAGGCTGAGGCAGGAGACTCGCTTGAGCCCAGGAGTTGGAGGTTGCTATGAGCTGTGATGCCATGGCACTCTATCCAGGGGGATAGCTTGGGGCTCCGTCTCAAAAAAAAAAAAAAAAGTCAATATGGCCAGAAAAACTTTTAAAGCGAAAAGTGTGTCTCACTTAGAACTTTGAAATTTGTAACTTCCTCTGCTATTTGTAAGAGAAGAATGTTAAACACCAGAAAGATAAAATTCATTGTA